>JABXWE010000204.1:0-109527 GCA_014611495.1 Limonius californicus | reverse complement strand
ATGCTGTAATTACAGAGGAATTTCCTTACTAAGTATACCAGGGAAGATATTCGCAAGGATTCTAGAAACCAGACTAAGAGACAAATTAGACAAGACAATAGAAGACACCCAGAGTGGGTTTAGAGCAAAACGGGGGGTGCAAGACCACATATCCACAATCAGACAGCTAAGCGAAAAGGTCATAGAGAAAGGGGAAGAAATACATCTGTGTTTTATAGACCTGGAAAAGGCCTTTGACAGAATAGAAAGAGAGGCAATATGGCAGTGCTTAGAAAAAGCAAACATAAACTACAGAGAAGTAGCAGCCATCAAAGCATTATACGAAGATGGCGGAAACATAATAAGAACGAGACACGAACAGTCGGAAGAATTCAAGACCAACATAGGCCTAAGACAGGGATGTGTACTCAGCCCGCTCCTATTTAATTTAGTATTAGATGAAGCAATAAAAGAATGTAAGAAAAAAACAAGAAGATACCATGTAGGAAGCTGGAATATGGAAAAAATATACATATCAGAACTACTTTTCGCTCATGATATGGTAATATTCGGAAAAAGCGAGAAAGATTTACAAGAAAATATGAATGTATACAACGCAGAACTAAAAAAGAAAAACATGAAGATAAACGGAGAAACAACCAAAGCAATGGTAATAGCACCAGATAAGAGAAGACACCATATATATATATATATAGAGGGAAGAAAACTAGAACAAGTAGAGAAGTTTAAATACCTAGGTGTATGGATACAGGAAAATGGAAAACTGGATGACGAGATAAACGAAAGAGTAGGAACTACAGGAGACTATTTAACTCCATAAAGTCCTCCTTTCTGGGAAAAAAGGAAGTACCAAAGGAGGCAAAAGTAGAATTATTTAAAAAAGTTGTAACAGCAGTACTCATTTATGGCTGTGAATCGTGGACAACAGTGAACAAACATAGGAGCAGGGTCGAAAGCATGGAGATGAGATTCCTGCGCAAAATAGAGGGCAAAACAAGAAGGGACCATATCAGGAACACAACCTTTAGAGAAAACCTAAAAACTAAAGCGGTAGCGGTATTTGTTCAAGAGAGACAGTTAGGGTGGTTGGGGCATCTAATAAGAATGGACAAGGACAGAACAGTGAAAAAAGTGTTCGAAGCAAGACCAAAAGGGAAGAACAAGATACGTAGACCGAGAAAAACATGGAAGGAGGAACTAAAAGAGGCAGCAGAAGCAAGGAACATTAAGTGGGAAGAAACCCGCACAGCAGCAAAAGACAGAAAAAAGTGGAGAGAATTATGCAAGACAAGCCCGAATCCATAAAACGCAACCCAGATCAATAGCCTTACACCGAAATGTAGAAAGGCTCTGGATTAAGTAAGTAAGTAAGTATCTCAAGACATTTAAGTCGTGATGGGTGTCACAGTCCTTACTTTGTCCGAAGAAGGGTATTCTTTCCGCGCTATCAATGACAGGTTTGGGGTGAACCACACAACGATTTCTAGGGTCATCCAGCATTTCAAAGAAACTAACGAACGTGACAGGCGACCAGGGCAAGGGCGACCACGTGCTACTACCGCTGTAGAAGATCGTTTTCTTCGAATGCGTGCACTAAGAGAGCGCTTTACTACCACAAGAGCTCTCCAAAGACAACTTTCGGCAGTACATAATGTTCAGGTTAGCATTGAAACCGTTCGCCAATGTCTTCTGGAAGGAAATCTTAGAGCCAGATTACCAGCTATTGGTCCACAGTTGACTGCAGACCACCGCAGACACAGATTGGATTTTGCTGGAAACCACTTGAATTGGGAAAATGAAGATTCGGATGCATTTTGTTCACAGACGAGTCCAGATTTTGTTTGGAGAGTTGTGATAGGACCATTCGAGTTTTTAGACGTCCAACTGAACGATATGCTCAATACAATTTTGCCCCCAGGACTGCATTTGGTAGTGGCTCAATAATGGTGTAGGGAAGCATACCTTTCACGGCCCATACACCTACACATCTTCCCTAACGGTACTTTAAACAGTCAGAGGTACATTACGGACATCTTAGAACAGTATGTTGTGCCATATACCCCATACATCGGAGACAACTTCCAATTAATGCACGACAACGCTCGGCCCCACACAGCCAGAATTGTGCAAGAATACCTAGACGACATTGGTATTCCTCTTATGCAATAGCCAGCTAGAAGTCCCGACTTGAATCCGATTGAGCACTTCTGGGACATTCTCAGAAGATAAGTACGATCCCTTCAACCGCCCCCTGCAACTCTTAACGACTTAGGGAATTCATTAGTGGAAATGTGGGATAATCTTGAACAAGAGCAGTTAAGGGTGTTAATTTCAAGCATGGACCGTCGTTGTCAAGCTGTCATAACAAGCCGAGGCGGAAACACAGTCTACTGAACCTGTAAACTTACAATTTTTCAGTTTTCGAGTTTAGATTTTTTTAGTTTTTGTGTTTGTTGTTAATTTGGATAAAATATGGTTTACTTAATTTTAAGCATTATCTATGATTAAACGTACTTTATTACATGCAATACTTTAAACAATATTGCGATTGTTGTTGTTGTGGTGCGTTACTTTCTTGGAGCAGTGTAATTCAGTCTCCGACATTTGAATAGTCCTCCCTAATTCTAAAATTTTTGATCACATGTTACCATTAGTACTAGAAGATTCTCACATTTATAACCAAAAGACAACTGTACGTTCAATGGCGCCACAAATTATACTCATATTCCTCTATTATAACTTTTGAAATATAAATTTAAGATCGAAACAAGTATTAAATATGCTAATTGTATAACTACACGTATTTGCTTGTATTGCTACTGACAATCACATGTAATAACGCTGAAATACATATTAAGCAGCTAAAGACTTATAAACCTATTAAAACTATCACAAAGTAAGGCAAGAAACTAACTAATATATCATAAATATGCATCTAACAAGTTATTTTTAAAACTCAAGAGAAATCTATTTGAAAAGCCTCCTTAACCTTGTTTAATAAATATAATGGGAAATTAAATCATTTATGTGCAGTATTTTGCATTCCTTTTGCACATATAGTACGTAGTGGATAAGCTGAAATACTGCGTTTGATGACAACTGGCCGGCCTTAGATTTCGGTAAATGGTCCCCATTATTTTGAAGATCACGTACGAACTAAGCGCCACCGGCTCTTCTCTGAATCTTAACTAACAGGAATAGCATTAGCTCTTCCAAGTTGCAAATTTGTCCACAGGTTGTTTGATAGAATTTGCACATTTTAGGCTACCACAGTTTTACGGCCCTTTATTTTTGTTATAATTACCTAAGAACACTAAAAAAGTATAATGTAAATTATTACATTACATTTTAAAGAATTCTACGAATTGTAATAGACAAGAATATTATGTCTTTAATTTTTTTGCGCAATGTGTTTTGAAGCCGTGCTTCTCCTCCTTTAGAGTAAACATAACCTCAACTTCAAGTAACTAATCGAGTACGTATTAAAAGAATTTTTAATTCGAAACATGTAGTTAAGTAGTTAAGACAAAATTATAGATGTATTGAAACTATTACTCCATATTTGAAAAGCACAATAGTCGGTTTAACTTCTGTTGATGTTCATGAGAAAAGCTTCCAAAACTCCGATTTCGAATAATATGAAAATGCATTCGTTCAGGAATCCAGAATCTGTTAACAGAGACCATCAACTTACTAAAGGACTTACAAATAAAAATGGTTTTTATCTGAAAGCTGACAAAGGTCATAGAGTCGATGAGCCCCATTGCTTCGGGTATTAACTTACCGACTTATTTGCTTTCGAAATGGTTAACTAAACAATTTATAAATTTCCCTACTCAACAGTTCAGTTTTTCGGTAGAAAATTCATTGAAATTCATCAACAAAATTAGAACTCTAGAACTACTTGAAGGCGAAATTTTAGTTTCTTTTGATGTAAGTGCCTTGTTTCCTACTGTTCCGATTCCACAAACGATGGAATACTTGCGGGAATTTCTCATAGCAAACAATTTAGACCATGAGAAAATTGACGAATACGTTAGCCTAACTACGCTCTGTATGTTCCAAAACTGCTTCCAAATACAGGGAACTTCTACGAACAGCATGAGGATACTGCAATGCGTAATCGCCTATCTGCATTCAAATCTTTTCATGGGTAATTTCCAAACTGCAGTTAAAAATAATGCAAAATATTTCCCCACGGTATGGATCAGGTGAGGCGGCCGTGGGCTAGAGATTAACGCGTTAGACTTCTACGCTGAAGGTCTTGGGTTCAATTCCCAGTACCGGAACATCGGATTTTTAACAGCCGTTCGCCTTCGCAAAGCAATGGCAAACCAGTGAGGTATTCTGCCTAGTAAATCGTCTCTACAGTAGAAGTGTTTACATTTCCTGTGGTTCGGAGTCCACGTTAAGCTGTAGGTCCTCTATGTCTGTGGCACTTTAAACACGCAACACCGACATAGGAGAGAAGATCGCTACGTCTCGTAAGAGATAAAGCACTCTAAGAATGGATGAGGTATGTGGATGACATTTTTTCGATTCTACTAAAAACAGCATTGATGATTTCCTTAACCAATTAAATTCCAAATTCAATAAAATTCACATGAATTATGTATGAATTAGTAAATAAAGGACAGTTAACGTTTCTTGACGTATTAGTTATTAGAAATAATGTAAAGAATTAGAATTTGACGTTTACAGGACAGAAATCAATGTAAACAAATTTATAACCAATGATTCAAATCATTGTTTTCAACATAAAATGTCAGTCTTTAGTTGTTTGTTTCATAGACTACTTATCTTTCAATTAAATCCAATTAGATACCGGATTGAATATCGGTACATCAAAAAAATTTCTTTCTACAATGGGTTCTCTCCAGACGTCGTTGATAATTTAGGTATACACAAATGTTGGGTTAATGGCCAAGGGGCAAAAAAGAATAGAAACTATTCGATTTTTAATCAAGCTTTCGAAATAATTTATTTCTTCATCAGGATTCTGGAATTCCAAGAACCAATGTTAACAATTTATAAAAGTTAGGTTAGGTCTTACTTACAAATCAAAGTTCTAACATTGGAATCACGCCAAAGCGCGTACTCGAGGTCTAACATATTAACCATAAGTTAACAAATAATCACAGATGTGTCAAAATAAGTTAAGACAGACAAACAATTTAAAACAATTTGAAACAAATTGAAACAATTTAAAACACGACTTAAGTCGCCAATGTGCAGATCTTATCACAGGAAGTTGGTTCTAATACCAACTATTCACAACTAAATAACATGACAAGAAGGCGGGAAATTCAAAAACCGCCAAAAAATCACAAAATTAAATGAACCCAGACAACCGATTTTAAACAAATTAATCCAAATCAACAGCATTAACTGTATGATTAACATTATGTATATTGTTAAAATTGAGTAAATACGAATAGATACTACTTAAGTTATCAATATCAGTTCTAAAATTTATGCTAAGTGGGTTACAAACAATATGAGTCATTTCAAGGAAAAGTCTGCTTCTGTATTTAGATTCCTGATCAAGAATCTTTACTTGATTAAAGTTAAACAAGTGACCAGCCTCCTTGCTATGTGTGGCCAGAGCACTCGTGTCTTTTTCCAACCTGCAGTCACTTCTGTGTTTTGCAATTCTAGATTTCAGCCATTGAGCTGTTTGACCGATATAAACCTTATCACATCCTCCACAAGGAATCGAATAAATCACGTTAGAATTGCACAACACAGGAGTTTTGTCCTTCAGCCTGGAAAATAAGGACGCGACAGTTTTTATATTGTATTTGGCAATTTGGGTATTCTCAGTTTTTAAAATCTTACACAGCTTAGGGGTAAGCCCTTCAATCCAAGGTAATCTGCGGTATTTGATGACTTCATGACTATTGTTAACATCAATATTATTACTAATTGTATTATTCACATTAGGTGTAGTAAACAATAATTTATTAATTAAACTGATGGGGTATCCATTATTGCGAAGAATATCAGAGAGGACATGTAAGTTCTTATTATGGAAACGCGGGTGAGCTAATTTTAAAATGCGGTTCTTTAACCCCAAGATAATATTGATCTTTTGATTGATCGGGTGCGACGAGTAGAAATTAATGTATCTACCAAAGCTGGTAGGCTTTCTAAACCAATCCAATAACAAGACATTATTGTCATCTCTGATAATCCTCACATCCAAAAAGGGGAGGCTGTTATTAGTCTCCATTTCTAAAGTAAATTGAATGTGCTGGTTGTAACTATTAAACAAATCTAACACTGCTTGAGTCTGTTCAGAAGGAACAGCTAAAACAATGTCGTCGACATATTTTTTAATAAACGGAGGAATGAAGGAAAGTCTGGGAATGACGTCATCAAACAGCTGATCCAAAACAATAGTGGCCAGAATAGGACTCAGGGGGGAACCCATGGGGGTGCCAAACACCTGCATGTAAAATTTATTATTAAAAGTGAAAGTAATATTGTTGAAAATGAACTTGATAGTCATAAGGAAAAGGTCCTTAGGAAAACTGCAGACACTGCTAATGCAGTCCCATTTGGCATCAATAGTCGAGATGACCAATTCAAGGGGGATATTAGTGAAAAGTGACACAACATCTAGAGAGATCACCACAAATCCTTGAGGGAGTTAAAAATTGTTAATAACACTAGCAAAAGTGAAAGAATCTTTAGTGTTGTAGTCATTAACGTCAGTAAACGCTTGGGCTAAGATATTAGCAACAAACTTCGACAGGTTGTAGGTGGGAGAATTAATTGAGGAAACAATAGGACGTAAGGGGGCATTCTCCTTATGAATTTTGGGTAAACCATAGTATTTGGGAGAGACAGAATTGTAAATAGTGAGGTATCTGGCTGTGGGCTCATCAAAGCAACCGTTGTTCAATAACAATTTGATCAAATCATTGTTTTTTCTCTGTGTGGTGCCAGTGGGGTCACCCTTCAATTCTTTGTACGTCATTTGATCATTCAACAGTACGTTGGATTTGCTAACGTAATTATCTTTGCTGATGGCAACAGTCACAGACCCTTTGTCTGCTTTAGTGATAAGGATATCGGGATGGTTCTTAAGGAACGATCTCATTTTATTGAAAACATCAAACCCAGCGTAACTGCTGTTAGAGTTAGTTAAAAAATTTGTAATTATATTAGTGACTCTTTTTTAACTAACTCTAACAGCAGTTACGCTGGGTTTGATGTTTTCAATAAAACGAGATCGTTCCTTAAGAACCATCCCGATATCCTTATCACTAAAGCAGACAAAGGGTCTGTGACTGTTGCCATCAGCAAAGATAATTACGTTAGCAAATCCAACGTACTGTTGAATGATCAAATGACGTACAGACAACAGATAACAAACCAAAGCCAATAACAAACCGCTTCTTTATTATTATAAAGTTCACCTACAAACCTATTCCTTGTAGGTAATTAATAGGCAATTGGTTTTTCTTGACCAGTCTATATATGAATTTCATAGCTCTTTCACGAGTTTCATATTTTGTGTTATTCCAAACTCCTGTAATTATACGATTATTTTATAAAGTACTTGGCACCTGTTACAAGTTGAAGTTTGAATTACCGGAGAAACTTTTATAGGTTCTATACAAGTTCTTTAAAGAAATTTAATAGATAAATCTGCACTAGTTTTAGTCTAGTTACCATTACATTGAAGTTATTGATGATATGTAAAAAATACCAATATTCAATAGTTCCCAATTTCTTTAGACGAAATGTGTTTATGTGATACGCATCCATAAAGTTCCGCAAAAATTTAATAATTTTGTTATTTAATGTTTTCTTGGGAAATCTCGGAAACACGTCAATTTTATTTTTTAAAGAACACTTCCAAACAATTTTTTTTATCTACCCCTTTTGTTTCTGCGCTATGACGACATCATTAATTATTTTAAATGGCAACTCCATTTTCTCCCTTATTTTGATAGACCTCCTCCCCAGTTAAATGGTGATTTAAAAAAATGAGTACCCCATATAACAATTATTTTTGAGAAAAATATATGTAAATATAAATTTTTAAATTTAAAAAATTAAGCTTTTATTTTTAATGAAAATAGGAACATTATAAAAAATATCATCATCATCATTGACAGCCTTTTCGTCCAACTGCTGGGCATCGGCCTCTTCTCTGCCACGTGTTTCTCCTCAACGCTAAGGTACAAACATGGGAGACTTTTAACTGTAACAGTTTAAAGCGAATCCGAATGACAGAAACATACCTAACGGAAATGTTCAAATGGTTCACCATTAACCAGTTGGCATTGACCAGCGCGTGTGTAAACACTTTGTATCGCTCGCTCAATAAAGTCCGACCTGACGCTTTCCATTTCTAAACGAATCTGAAGCTTTAAATAGTCTAAATTTTTTAACCTACTAATGTAAACTCACGATTTTACATAGAAAGAAATCTAGCGGCGGTAAGTCAGGTAATCTCGCTGGCCATTCAAACATTCCGCACAGTTCTTTCTATGGGGTTATGTCAAATCGCGAGTTTACATTAATAGGCGGAACAATTTAGACGATTTAAAGCGTCATATTTGTTTAGAAATGGAAAGTAAATAATAAAACTGGTGTTTTAGGGTTTTCCTAAAAAGACATTATATAACAAAATAATGAATTGTGTGCGGAAATTTATCTTAGTAAATTAGCCAATAGTAAGTTCTTAAAATTCCTATTTTGTTTATGTACTCGTGTTCAACTCATATGATGTGGCGAAATCTACTTTGTAACGAGCGATCAAAAACTTTTCAAATTAGGGTTGGCTGTGAGTGCTACAAGGCATGTCGGAGCTGTCATGTTATGTACCAGGCATACCTTGTGTTTATATCTTCGAATGTAAACACAAGCAAATTGAACATAACCTCAAAGCGTATCTTGTCCTCGCTCCAAGAAATTGACGTACCAATTATTAATGTTGCGATAAAAGAAAAGTAGTGCGCTATCTACTTCAACCAAATGCATGGAATGAATGTCCGATACAAACCTGATAGACATTTGTTGCTCTTGGTCTGTTTCTACATCTTTAACTTTGTTAAAAAAAATCAATTTAACATACACATTTACAATTTACTTGCAGTTTCGTTTTACTTTAAAACGTATCAAATTGTGTAGCTGTCATCAAACAATTGCTTGTACGATCAATCTTATTTAAAATGCAACGTATCTCAAGACTATTTTCGTGCCGTTTTTATTTCTTTTTTGCTCCCCTTGACTTCCTAGGATTCTCTCTACACCCCTATTCTCGTTTCCGACACTTCCGTTTAGGTCCCCCATGATTATAATATTGCTTCCTATCGTATCTATTACTTTTTGTAGTTCCTCATAGAACTGGTTTTTTACTTCCACTTTCTCATCTTCGTCGGGACCGTAAGCCACAATCATTTGCCATGTTTCGTCTTTTTCCCCTAATTTAACTTCTACTGCCATTATTCTTTCATTTACATACCTTTCATTTATTATTGTTTCCATTTTTCTCGGGTGCACCAGTAAACCCACTCCCGCTTGTGCCCTTTCGGATTCTTTTATTCCTGACCAAAGCATCCAGTATCCTTTGTGCATTCTTGTAAGTCCTTGTCCTTTCTTTTTTGTCTCTGTTATTCCCACATAATCTAGCTTTTGTTTCTCCATTTCTTCTATAAGTTCCTCCTCCTTTCCGTTTATACTTCTGGTGTTCCATGTTCGTATTTTTATATACTCTTGCTTTCTTCTTTTTTGTTTCATATCTCTACTCATGTCCGTGTCCTTTTCTCTGTTCGTCAACTTTTGGGCCTGTTCTTTTGTTTTCTGGGCGCTTAGTTTTTTGGGGGGGGGGAGCCTCTTTAAGACTCTTTGTTCTCCTTCGCACCACTTATAACAAGTTCCGTCTATTATTATCTTCTGGTATCCAGTTTTTACCTCTGTTCTGCGTGGCAAATGATTTAGTAATAACGAACACAAAGTTTAAACATAAAGACATACACAAATATAGGTACAAGGGTGCAGTACAGCAGAAATGAGAAATCAAATTATAGATTATTTTCTAGTGAACGGGGAGAATTGGCGAAAAATCAAAGATGTTAAAGTAAAGAGGGGACCGGAAATAGGCAGTGACCACTATCTACTCCAAATGGATATGAGGGTGAACCAAAAACAAGAGGTAGAGAACAATAGGAAAATAACTAAAGAAAAAATTAAAAGTAACATGCTAAAAGAAGAACACATCAGGAAGAAATACCAAGACATTCTAAAAAAAGAGATGGAGACAAAAAATATCGGACCAGGTATAGAAAATAAATGGAAAACGATTAAACAATGCACGATAGAAACAGCGCGCAAATGTTGCGGAGTGGCAAAGGTAACCAACACGGACTTTAAAAGAACGCCATGGTGGTCAACGGACATAAAGACGCTGGTAAAAAAGAAAAAGGAATGCTGGCGCAAATATCTACAAACAAAACTGGATGAGTATTACAATATATACAAGGAGAAAAGAACGGAGGTAAAGAAGAAGGTAAAAGAAGCAAAACAGAAAGCGTGGGAAGAGTTCGGAAACAAAATGAAAAAAGAATATGACGGCAATCAGAAACTATTCTACGGAACTCTGAAACAACTGAGGCAAAAGAAAAGTACACCCACCAAAAACATCAAAGATAAACAGGGAAATATACTGACAAATGAAAGGGAGATAATGGAAAGATGGAAACAATATTTCGAAGAATTGCTGGCAGCTGGGGAGGAGCGGAGAAGAACGGAAAGAAGAAGAGGGAGCCAATTGATACGTTTAGAAAAAGACACGAATACAACAGAATATCACAGAAGGCAAAATAACAAAACAAGAACTAAATACAGCGATAAGGAAACTAAAACTAGCAAAAGCCCCAGGTATAGATGAAATTAACCCAGAGATGGTAAAATACATGGGAGAAACGGGCAAGGAAATGTTACTAGAATTGTACAATGCCATCTTAGTAGCAGGAAAAGTACCAAGGGACTGGAAAATAGGAATCATAGTACCCATATATAAGAAGGGAGACCGAAGGGAATGCTGTAATTACAGAGGAATTTCCTTACTAAGTATACCAGGGAAGATATTCGCAAGGATTCTAGAAACCAGACTAAGAGACAAATTAGACAAGACAATAGAAGACACCCAGAGTGGGTTTAGAGAAAAACGGGGGTGCAAGACCACATATCCACAATCAGACAGCTAAGCGAAAAGGTCATAGAGAAAGGGGAAGAAATACATCTGTGTTTTATAGACCTGGAAAAGGCCTTTGACAGAATAGAAAGAGAGGCAATATGGCAGTGCTTAGAAAAAGCAAACATAAACTACAGAGAAGTAGCAGCCATCAAAGCATTATACGAAGATGGCGGAAACATAATAAGAACGAGACACGAACAGTCGGAAGAATTCAAGACCAACATAGGCCTAAGACAGGGATGTGTACTCAGCCCGCTCCTATTTAATTTAGTATTAGATGAAGCAATAAAAGAATGTAAGAAAAAAACAAGAAGACACCATGTAGGAAGCTGGAATATGGAAAAAATATACATATCAGAACTACTTTTCGCTCATGATATGGTAATATTCGGAAAAAGCGAGAAAGATTTACAAGAAAATATGAATGTATACAACGCAGAACTAAAAAAGAAAAACATGAAGATAAACGGAGAAACAACCAAAGCAATGGTAATAGCACCAGATAAGAGAAGACACCATATATATATATAGAGGGAAGAAAACTAGAACAAGTAGAGAAGTTTAAATACCTAGGTGTATGGATACAGGAAAATGGAAAACTGGATGACGAGATAAACGAAAGAGTAGGAACTACAGGAGACTATTTAACTCCATAAAGTCCTCCTTTCTGGGAAAAAAGGAAGTACCAAAGGAGGCAAAAGTAGAATTATTTAAAAAAGTTGTAACAGCAGTACTCATTTATGGCTGTGAATCGTGGACAACAGTGAACAAACATAGGAGCAGGGTCGAAAGCATGGAGATGAGATTCCTGCGCAAAATAGAGGGCAAAACAAGAAGGGACCATATCAGGAACACAACCTTTAGAGAAAACCTAAAAACTAAAGCGGTAGCGGTATTTGTTCAAGAGAGACAGTTAGGGTGGTTGGGGCATCTAATAAGAATGGACAAGGACAGAACAGTGAAAAAAGTGTTCGAAGCAAGACCAAAAGGGAAGAACAAGATACGTAGACCGAGAAAAACATGGAAGGAGGAACTAAAAGAGGCAGCAGAAGCAAGGAACATTAAATGGGAAGAAACCCGCACAGCAGCAAAAGACAGAAAAAAGTGGAGAGAATTATGCAAGACAAGCCCGAATCCATAAAACGCAACCCAGCTCAATAGCCTTACACCGAAAGGTAGAAAAGCTTTGGATTAAGTAAGTGAGTAAGTAAATAAATAGCCTAATAAAATTTGAAATGTAAACTGTCAATTATTAATATATGATAATGAATAATATCTGTAATGTTTACATCTTTCTGCTTTTGGCAGACTTGGTTACATTTTAAAATCTCAAAGCATCCCTATTAAAAGAAAACTTTATGATGCCTGCATCCTCCCGGTAACAACCTATAGTGCCTTTCAGAATCGCCGTGCAGCATGGAGAAGATACAAATACAAGGTTGTCAAACTTATTTGTGAGGCACCTTTAAGACATAAAATTTAATCCCTTTCACGCAAAGGTTTGAAGTATGGTAATGCTATTGCAACCCCTAAAAGACGCGAGTTGTTAAATGCCAGGTTCAGTGGTTCTAAAACATTTATATTTTATTAAAACCTTAGAGTACAATTTTTGCTAAGTGCAATTAATTGTTTATTATTTACATATTTATAAGAGTAAAAAAGAAACATAACAATTACCAGCTTGATATAATATGCAAGTACTATTATGTAACTGAGAAAATAAATTACATAAAATTATGAAGATTTTGTGAGAAATACGACGTATAGTAAATTACCACTGTCGCTAAAAATATTTAGATCACTATCACTATCACCAGCGTTGATATTGATAATTATGGGCTCTATTTCGTCCATTATGTTGTCAACTTCCCGCATTGACTTTTCTATTTTCTCCGCATGGCCTACGTAGTTGCTCCAATTTTCTGGTGTCACTTGAGAATATGCTTCCTTGATTAAATTTGCAACGTCAATCATTTGTAAAGAGAAATTCCTCATTGTATAACAAAACAAATTAAGAACTTAACATTATTATCTTGGTTGGTTAATATTATTTTTGTTTGAGAACTTCTGAACACCTACCTCATTTCAACAAAATAAACCCGACGTGCTATTGTTAAGAAATTACGAATACTGGCAACAATGTCATTTTTTGTCCCATAAGAAAAGCATTGCCATGTCTTCTCCATGCTGCACAGCGACTACAGTAACTCTCACGGAAAATAGTGCAGAAAGGCTCAGAACAACCCAAAAAGCCATAGAGCCTGTTATGTTAGGGATTAGCCTGAGCGATTACATAAGAAACGACGAGATTCGAAGGAGCACGAAGATTACCGATGTTACCAGAAGGATAGCCCAGCTAAAGTGGCGATGGGCACGTCATGTCGCAAGGCAGGATCGATCGAAATGGACAAATAGGATAATAGAATGGCGACCAAGAGCAACAAAAAGAAGCGGGAAGACCTCCAAAGTGATGACGGGATGACCTTCAAAAAGTGTCGTGAAAGAACTGGATTCAAACTACCCTAAATAGTGAAACGTGGAAGTCGATGGAAGAGGGCTACATTCAGGAGTGGATGAATACAGGCTGAAGAAGAAGAAGACATCTTTATAATTACAGATTAGTTTAAGACAAGACTTTAAAATTCCAAGGGTGTTCTTGGTTTGGGTTTTTATTGCTCTCACGGTATTAATTTAACAATCATAAATAAGAAAGTTTGAACTCGATATTGTTGACGCGAACATTTGGCAATGCGGCATTGTTACTATGAATAAAAAACGCAGGGCCGAAAAGCTAAGACTTTTAGCCTAAGGGTTAATCCGGCCCTAATAATACACTCTTTGTTTTAGTAATCCCTATAAATAACAGTCTGCTGGCGTTATATTAGAAGACTTGACAAAAAAGTTAAAAGACTAATACCATATATCCAGTGAGAAGGAAGATATTAGTTTAACCAATTGCATTATGATTTGGTGAGCCATCTAATTGCAGATACAAATTTCTCCCAGCAACGCTGATATCTCTCATATGTCATCTTCAAATTCCATACGAAGAAGCTGAGCCAATAATAAATCGTTTAATATGTCACAAGCAAACATTTACTTTACTTTACGAATACTGTCTTCTACAGTAAATTGTAGGAACGAATGCCCACCACCTGCGATTTGTGTTGAGACAATGTCATTCGTTTTAAACATCTATTCTCCTATAAAAATTATTGTTTTTAAAAAGCTTTAAACTTTCAAGAAGTTCCCTTTGGTTAAACGCTTTTAATTTGTAACGTTTAAGACATCGTCAAACTTTGCTTTAGAAGACTTCACTTGTGTTGATATTTTTCTAACAAAAGTTTTCTTGCTAGTTCTTTATTGCGGATGTCTCCGTCAGATTAAAATCCTGCGCTGCTTTTCTGAATAAACGAACGTTTTTCCAACTAAACTCACTATTTTTACTAATTCAGCAATGAATAGGTGCCATTATTTAACTTATTTAAATGTAAAGGACTGCTTGTTTTCCACAGCTCTACTTGTTAAGATAACCGTGGAATTTCAATTCTTTTTCATTAATTGTAATTATTAAAAAATATTTTTTTAATAAAAATGAATTTCGGTTATTTTTGTGACTCTGAGTAGACCTTTTTTTCAGTATTTAGGCCTAGTATGATATTTTAATGATTTGTATTTATTTTTCATGGCGGTAGGTTATTCAGTTGTTGTAAAATTATAGGTACATAAATTGTAAAATTAACTCTTTTAAATGATAGTACAATTGCCCGAAATTCAAATTCTGTTAGACAATAAATACGAAGATGGTGAAGGTGTAAAGGTAAGGTGTTTAAAAGTCTCTACAAGATGCCCCTGTTTTACGAAGAGCAGTTATTGTGGCGCGTGGAATTTGTAATTAATAATATATGTAATTACATAAAATGAATTGTACTGAAAAATTTCGATTTTGAATGTTAATTTCTAATCACAGTTTAAAAAACGTATTGATTATTTATTGATGATAGCAGTAACTATAACAAGCAAAGATATTATTTTTTAATCCACCCATAAAAAACCTACAAAGGCGTGTAATAAAGATCACTTTTTACAATCCTAGTAAAACAATCGTAAACACGACATCAACAACACAATTATACATTTTAACATCAACATCACCGGTCTTCTGTAGTTTTAACCTCAATTCGCGCTCCTTCATGTAGGGGGTAACACCACGTCCTCGTCTGCAAGTTTCTCAACTTTGATGGTTTTCAAAAAGCTGTATTTATCCCAGTGCATAATTTTAGCGACATTTAAGTCTCAATACCCAATTAGGTAACGATTTCCATACGCAGGCCAAATATTTGTTAACGTTCTCGCTGCCTTCTACGAGCGTATAGTTTTTCTGGAAAGCACTTGCTACGGTTTTTAGGTCGTTGAGGAATCGATGGTCTATTCGATCCAAGGCTGCATTTTTAGGGATGCCACCCCAAGAAGATTAAAAAAAGAAATTTTAGAGGTGAGCAGAAATGACGTTTTCTAAAACTGAACTTTATTTACAATTAGGTCCGCGCTCCTCTTATGATAAAGAAATGTAAAACAGGCACGAAATAGGTAAGTTTCTGGTAGCATCTTAAGTTTCAACTATTTAAACAGAACTTAAGCCACTTAAAAATGTATTTGTATAATGGCAATTAGTATAAGCACTAGTTCTATTATACAACAACAACACCTTATTACGAAATTACTGTATTTAAGACTTATTTAAGAAAAAACAAAATTAAAAAATATACTACCTTCCTTACTTTAAAATCAGCGTATTAATACAATAAAATAAATATAATAGTATAATATTTTAAAACACTAGAAGCAACAAAGTCAATTTTGGAAACTAAACGAAGTTGAAGAGAAACCATTTTCATTATCTGTATGTTAAAAAGTAGCTTCTAGGTATTAAAACCCAACAAATACGAATGTATTCATCGACAGCCTTTCTGTTACATTACTGGACATCGGCCTCTTCTTTGCCACGTGTTTCTCCTCAAAGTTAAGGTAGAAACACAGGGGACCTACAGTTTAACGTCGAATCAAGTCGACAGAAATTCCAGAGAAGGTTTTTAGCATTAAGATCCCACGGTTGCAAGCCGGATTGGGAAATTGTGTCTTGTGGGTTGCAGACAAGATTCTTATAAATCTGCATAGTAATGCTTAGGTTTCGAACCCAAGCCGGAAATTGTGTGTGCTGGTAGCTCAATTAGTAGAGCGCTCGCTTTCTGAGCAACACTAATGTATTACAAATCATAAAAAA
Source organism: Limonius californicus (assembly GCA_014611495.1). Lineage (NCBI taxonomy): Eukaryota > Metazoa > Arthropoda > Insecta > Coleoptera > Elateridae > Limonius > Limonius californicus. Next base: position 93,028 of record JABXWE010000204.1, on the reverse strand, counting down.
TTCTCTCCAAATTAATAATCCAACTATCAATGAAAAAGTGCCCTACTTGAAAGACAAATACAATTCAGATTAATATAATTTTGATAACTTGATAGCTGACATTTTAAGCATCTTCCTTTCAATTCATTTAAAGCTTTTCATTAGTTGAACTGTATTTCCTGTACTATGAAAAACTATTCTGACTTATAAACTGGCCATAATTTAGATTACTTTTTAACATGTTTACAAACTTACTGGAATTTTCAGATTTGCCAAAGTACTTGAGTACTATTTCATCAATTTTTTCCCTTTACTTAACTACATTTATGTCAATATGACAAAATATATTTATGTAAAAATAGCAAACCATTTCTTCTACTTTCATGTAATTAAAATATGGTTTGGTACATACCTGCATGATGTAAAATGAAGAAAGAAGCACAGCTTGCATGAGGTTTGAGCCGCACGCCCCCTCCATCATTCTCAGAAAGAAAGAAAGTTCCGGAGTGATATATTTGTTTGTTTATTTTAAAACCATAAGTATTAACAATAGCTCAGTACAAAAATAAAATTTTATATATTTGTGATTCTGTTATCTAGATTAAAATAATATATCAAACCAGAAATATTTTCATTGGTTTTGTTTTAGCATTTACATCCAACAGTCGTGTCAACAAAATATAATATTTATAATTAGAAATAATCAGCAGATAGTTTGTTTTTAAAAATCCCGCTGCTCTATTTTGAAGATTCTTAAAGTGTTGTTGAGAGTGTTGACGGCTATCATACTACATTTGAATGAGTTGTATTATAAAATTAAAATAATAAAGAAATGGCAATTGATAATATTAAAATATAGAATCTAACACTTAAAAAGCATATAAATATATTGCCTAGGTATCGAAAATATTTCCTTAATAGATAAATTTGTTTCTTCAAATCCAGCCTATGAGTATTTTCAGAAGGAAATCAATCAACTAAAGAAGTTATGTATGTAGTCGTCATTAACACATTCGCGGACAGTACATTTTTCAAAGTGGGTTGTCCTGGCACACCTTCATAACTTTTGAATGGGTAAAGCAATACCGGAAATATTTTTAGGGCACTATTCAACGGGGTTTTCTAAACTATTGGTAGGAAAAAAAATGGTTACTGCTATAGCAGTAGTGTCCCACGAAATTCCACTTTTCATGCACAGGGACGATCTACTGCTACAGCAGTAACCCAAACATCTATTTCATTTTCCTCTAAATAAATCTTTATTGAACAAAACATAATTAGTAACACTTAGAAACATAAAGAAACGCAGTATTGCAAAAAATTTATATAAGCTTAAAGTTGAAGGTGGTATGCTTCAAAACACCCTGGACAAAGGGGGGGTTTCTGGGTACAGCCCTTGCATCTCCATGAAGTTTGTACCCTCTTGGTCTGTTTGGCACACTGTCTGCAGTTTTGAAAATAATTCTTTCGTGTATAATTTTCTGAAGGAACGGGTATCTTTTCAGGAAAATGTGTATGTACAATTTCTTGATTAGCAGCTTGCATGTTCAGTGTGCGACGACTATCATGTACTTTGGATTGTTTGGCTAGGTCTCTTCCATGTTTAACATTTGCTGGAATACGCAATAGATCTCTAATAAGTTTTTCGCGAAACTGCAAAAAACTTATTTTTTTCTCCCTTTTCATCTTGTACACCAGAAAAGCATTCATAACTGCCACATCCAGCAAATGAAAAATAACTTTTTTGTACCATCGTATAGTTTTTCTAGGACTAGAGTAATATGCCATTAGCTGGTCACATCTGTCAACCCCAGACATATATTGGTTGTACTCTGAAACCTGAAGTGGCTTTGCTTTTATCTGAAATAAATAAAAGTTTACAGAAAATGATTTGATTGGAAAATGTATTTTCGTGTATACCTGACCAAAACGGTTTGGCACATCTGTCAGTTTGCGATGATATTTTGTAGTTATAGACAACACGTCTCTCTTGTCCTTCCATTTCGACACGTATACCTTCCCACGTCTCATCCAAATGTGCTCACCTTTCTTTAGCTTCTTCTTCGTAACACCATCGGGATTGCCCTTCCTATTCGATCTTAAAGTTCCCGTTGTATGAGTTTGTTTTTTAATAAGTTTTTGTGAAAGCCCTATGCTGTTATAATAATTGTCCATTACTAAGTGATGGCCCTTATTCAAATAAGGAGCCATGAGGCGGAATACAACCGAGTCAATTTTAGATTGGTTATTGTCTGCAGTTTGCTTCCCTTTGTAAATTTCAATGTTGAAGACGTACCCATTAGGAGCACATAGTTCATAAAATTTAATCCCGTACTTTGCTTTCTTTCCTTTTATGTACTGTCGGAAGCTTAATCTCCCACGAAAGAGAAGCAGAGACTCGTCCAAAGATATGTGCTCTTCAGGTTGATAAGCATTTTGAAAGTTTTTCAAAAGCAAAGTAAGTAATGGATTCACTTTATGCAGTTTATCCTCGTTTCGAACTTCGCAACAATTTAGTGACCTCAAAATTTTTTCGTATCGTCTTCCAGACATAGTAAACGGAAATATTGGATGGTAGTAAAGAGAATCTGTAGAAAAGACTGAGCGTAGTGTAGGAAAACCTATTTGAGCACGAAGCAATGTAAGGCCAATGAACTTCTCTAACTCTTCCTCAACTTCTTCCTCAACAACCGTAAAAGTTGTAACACGTGAGTGTTTAGCGTGTGGCCTTGCTTCGGTTGTTAATTTTTGACCATAACTATTTGTCCATCGTAAAATTAAATCCATTACTTCATTGTTCCAAAACAATCTGAAAACATCAGTAGGTGTTGCATCGTCCACAATTTCGATGTTTATTCCTGCAGAATCTTTATCAAACCTGAAATCTGGTATGTCACTTGTTGTTTCGGACCAGTCGGGATCCTCATTATCATTTCCAAAATCAAGAGTTTGATTATCGTTATCTCTCTGTTCAGTAAAACCATTATTTTCACTTTCAGATGAAGAACTGTTGTCGGTATCATTGCTTTCTGGCATGTAGGTCGAATCTCCATTGAATTCCCCATCATCATTGTACGGATCTTCTTCGCTGTCACTCAAAGATTCATCAGTGTCCACTTCTTCGTACAATTGTAAAAGACGAGCTTCCTCTTTTGAATCCATTGCTCTAGTGGCACACTGCATCCACCAACACATGTACTACTAATGTACAATTACTGCAATAGCAGTAGATGCACCACACACACCCTCCACGATCACACCATACGTATGTAGCCAATCAGCTTCAACATCTACTTATGAGGACAGTGCCGAAAATTCAGGTGTGATATTACGGGACACAAAGGTTCATACTAAAGTATTTTATATGCAAACTTTACTGCTATAACAGTAGTGTGATTCTACATCACTACAACTTTGATCTGCTATAGCAGTAGTGTCCCACACGACAGTCACTACAGATACTGCTATAGCAGTAATGTCCGCGAATGTGTTAAACAATTACGATATATACGATAGCTCACAGTTCGCTGTTTCCCAAATAATTCATATTGCTATCCCATATTTGGTTACGACTGCAAGGGCTTCAACGATTGCTCAACAAATTGCCCCATCTTCAACAACTCCCGCAAATGGCAATTAATTCAGGGGAGTTTTTAAAAATGTCTACACAATTCGTAAATACCGTCTATTGCGGTTGAATGGGCCACCGGTTAATCGAGACAGCCGCTTATTTGAGACAAATCTTAAGAACAAAAACCAAATAAATCAATTGATATCGCTTATTTAGGGCACCGGCCCTTTAACCAGTAAATTGCAGATCACAATATGTAATACAACGACAAATTTTTAAAGAAAAAAAAATTCTTTACGAAATGCGATGCATAACAGCACTACAACGTGTTTTTTTTTTAAATCTTGCTCATCAGATGTGGCATATGTCATCGCACACTGACTGCCGGAGGTTCACAGGTAGACATTGTTAGGCGTTGTGGAGCATGATCGAGTTGACGTATATTCAGTAGCAGCTACACCAAGCTACACGCCGTGTGTATGCGACATATAGTAAATTAGCTTTTTCAAAATTTTATTAAATAATTTATAACCCTTGCCAAGATGTCAAGAAATGACTTCACACTTTCAGGTAAAATTGCTTTGCTGAAAAAAATTGAAAGCCAGCCACTTAACAAGTCATTCTCGGCTCACTACATGTTACTTTTCTGTTATTTATATTCTTGTTCAAAAATTTACTAAATTCTAAGAAAAACACCCATTCTTAAATTTTGTGTAGAACTTCGCATATTTGGGACAACCCTTAAATAGACCACAATGTTCTAGTCCCAATCTGTCCCGATTAAGCTGAATTGAATGTAAAATAACTTCAACCGTTCTTAGAATTCCTTAACATTTATTATCAAATTCCCAATATTCCAAGCAATTCTTCAAACGCCTATAATTTCCAAAAAGTCTAATTATTCACAACTATTTCTCGTAATTCCCAGAATTCCTTAATACACCATACACCTATCCTATGCTCAATACAAATCGCACAATACTTGAATTCAACAAATAACTCATACAATTCCCCAGATTCGCTAAAGGCTTGCGTAATTTTTTTAATTTTTTTTCACTCCTTATTCTTAACCTTCCAGTAGTCGCACGGGGTCTCACAGATCTGACAATTCTTATTTCAGCTATAACTCTGTAATTTTTTGATCTTACGCTTGGTCGTTTTCAGTACCTTTCGATCGAGTACTCTCTTATGCTCATACGAAAGCGCATTAGTTTAGGTGTATTCTTTTGAGAATTACCACCTGTGAACCAAGTGAAGTGTACTTGTAAGTGATTACATATTGATGGTGATGGTGATGGTTGAGCTGATTTAAATCATTTGATTCCTTTTTTTACACTAAATGAACCTTATTTTCATTATTTCAATAATGATATATGGCATTTTTAAAGTAAAATTTGAAAAAACAGAACATATTAAGATAACGTCAAGAAATGCACATTTTGCTTTGATATTTATTTTGTGAATTTTCAAATAAAGTTAGAAGTGTAAATTTTGTGACGAATGTGTGTTATTATCCTAATAAACAAATATATTCAGTAATGAGCAATATATCTCAATTAGTATGAGTGCAAAAAGTCAGAATACCCAGGGGTCTGAGAGACCTACTGCGACTACTGGTGTCCAGATAAAAGGTGCGACTACTGGAAGGTTAATAATGTCCGTAATTTCTACACAATTCGCACTTTATTAAAGAATAAATTATCACTTTTGGAAGCAGATTGGGGGAAGAACTTGTAAAATACTGCATTCCAAAATCTCGAGTTCAAGTTTTATCAGTTTTTCTATTCAACCTTGGATCGAAGCTGTAAAACAGGAACGACTGTAGGCAAGTAGCGAATTATACAGTTAACGCTGTACAATCGAAGAATTGGCATAAAAGTTGGCGGCCAGCACGATCACCTGGCTTAACCAATTTAACTTCTGGAAAAACAAAATCTACGATACTGGACATGCTCATTGAGCTGACTTTTAGAATTAGACATTCCGTTCTCAAAAGCGAAAATGTTTTTCGCCGACACATGCAAGATGTGACAAAATATGTGAAGAATCTCTCATAAATTGTCACTAAAACCGTGCAATAACACCAAATTACTCTGCCTTGGCGGAATTTCCAGAATGCGGGGTTGACATACGTTCCCAAACCCTGTGAAAACAGCAACCTGGAATTTCGCGAATTTTCGCATCGTTCACGAACTACGCAGCGTCTAGTCAATTCCGATATCAGTCTGCGGAGCACTTAAATTTTCCCTAACTGTGTTTTGTTGTTATCACTTACGCCGGCACGCAAGTAAATACTACATTTTCAACATTTCCGCGTAAAAGCAACGACCGTAAAAAAACGTGACAGGGCACTCGCAATGTTCGCATTCGAGGGAGCACAATTTATGCATTATGTTCGAAGGCGGCCCGAGACATAGGATTCAAGTTCTTAGCGACATTTCTCGCGGGAACAACAAAAAGTGGATCGCTTTGCAAGTTTTTACGATCGGACTGCAACTTACAAAATTCCTTTTACGGAAGTTTTGTTAGGCGTTTGGTGTTGACTTAATACGATATAATGTGCCATAAAATTATTTCTTCTCCACTTGAATATTTATACAGATTTTAACAGGTTTCCTCACATCTAGACCCATCATCAAAGACAGAATCCGAATCATTTGCACACTAATCTAAACAAATTAACTATAAACCAGTAGATATCCTAATAAGCACAATTTTAATGTTTTGGGGATTTCCCATTGTATCTTTCAAAGGCATCTCTAAACACTCAAACCGAACAATACTGACCTGTACTTGGAATATCGTAACGGTGTCGTCGAGCATTTGAACGCGTATAGCAAGCATTTTCCCACCCTTCTTAGGGGTGGCTGGTGGTGTCCTGGCTCCGCCGTCTACCCCTGCGGGTGTGGAATGGGAGTGGTGCATGCCTCCACCAGTGCTACTTGCGCTGGACAACTGCCCCGTGGAGGCACTTGTGTCACGATTACAGTCCATGTCTTAATCATAAAACTAAAACTAGCACTTTGACGCAACCTGAAACAAACAAAAAATACATTAATATCAAGAACTGAACCCTAAGGGAAGTTTAGTTATTTGATGTATATGTTGTGCAAACACGAAATGAGGAGAAAAATTGAAGAAGTTCTGAAGAACGCGAGGAAGAAAATCTGAGGAAACTGTACAAGCTATGACGAAGTTGGGAAAGTCCTGTAGAAGTTGGAGAAGACTGTAGACGCAATACTGGATAGGTTCTGGAATACTTGTAGACGCTAGAAAAATCGTACAGAAGTCCTAGAGACGTAGTTCTGGATAACTTGGGGAAGACTTGAAGAAGTTGTGGACACCCTGGAAAAGTTAGGAATTTTCGGAATGTCCTTTGGATATTGGAAAACTTAGGAATGTTTTCGAACATTTGGGGAAGTTCAGAAGAAGTTGCTGAACTCCTATAAAAAGTGTGCTACATATAAGTTGAGCAAATACTAAAAAAATTAAAGAGCCGTAGATAAACTGTGACAGTCCTAAATAAGCTGGAACCATCCTAGAAAAATTGCGAAAAACATAGAGAATTTAGAGAAGACTTTCAGATTTTGTAGTCCACATGAAGAAGCAAGTCCTGGAGAAGTTGAGGAAGTTCTATACAAGGAGTACTGCATAAGTTGAATTACGAAAGACATACAAAATTTAGACAAGACTTTCAGATTTTGCAGACGGCGTGGAGAAGTAAGTCCTACAATCGTTGAGGAAGAAATAATGTCCTGGAGAAGTAAGAGGAAGTTCTACACAAGAAGTCCTGTATAAGTTGAATTGTGAAAGACATAGAGAATTTCGAGAAAATTTTCAGAATTTGTAGACCGCATAGAGAAGTAAGTCCTACAATCGTTGAGGAAGAAAAAAGTCCTGGAGAAGTAGAGGAAGTTCTACACAAGAAGTCCTGTATAAGTTGAATTGTGAAAGACAGAGAATTTCGAGAAAATTTTCAGATTTTGTATACCGCATAGAGAAGTAAGTCCTACAATCGTTGAGGAAGAAAAGAAGTCCTGGAGAAGTAGAGGAAGTTCTATACAAGAAGTCCTGCATAAGTTGAATTGCGAAAGACGTAGACAATTTCGAGAACATTTTCAGATTTTGTAGACCGCGTAGGGAAGTAAGTCCTGGAAAAGTTGGGGAAGTTCTATACAAGGAGTCCTGCATAAATTGAATACGTCCTGGGGAAGTTACAAACATCCTGAATAAGTTGGGAAAGCACTACTAAAGTCAGGGAAATTGTGGAGAAATTAGGGGAACTCTACAGAAGTTGGAGATGTGGTAGAAATATTGGGTAAGTTCTAGAGAAGCTAAACAAAGTCCAATACAAATAGTCCTCGAGAAGTAGGGAAGTCCTGCAGTCGTTGTGGAAGTTCTAGAGAAACTGAAAAGTCCTTAAAAGCTGAAAAAGCACTAGATGACAATACGAGCTCGTGGAGAAGTTTAAAAAATGCCGAACATGTCCAGGAGGCACTGTAGAAACTGTAAAGTTGGTAAGGTTTTCAAGAAGCTGCTGGTGTTTTAGGAAAGTTTCGGAATTCTAAAGAGTATCAAAATCCTAGAGTCATATATAAACAGCTTCGGAAATGTTGGGTAGGTCCTCAAAAAGTTAACGAAAGTCCCGGAAAAAGTCTATAAGTCGGAGAAGTAGTGAAGAAGTTCGGAAAATCATATATACCTAAGCTCTCTGACGAAGTTGGGTATATCCACAAGAAGTTGGTACTAAAAAGTTTGATAGTCGAGGGAATTGTGGTGACGTTGGCAAGGTCCTGATGTTGTTGAGAACGCCCTACACAAATTACCCCTACGATGTTGGAATCGTTCTCGAGTAATTGCCATAATTATGAAGAAATGCTTGAAAGTTGGTAAGGTACCGAGATACATTTGGGAGGTTCTAGAAAATACAGAAATTGCGCTAGCAAACTTTCTGTATGTTGGGAACCTAGGGACAGTTGAGGAAATCTTGACTAAACTCGAAAAGCCCTAGAGAAGTTGGGAAGACCCTACAAAATTTGTATCCGAAAAGTTGGTTTAAAATTGAGAAAAAAATGGTTCGCTCTGCAGAAATTTCAACAGTCCTGAAGCAACTGGAAAAGTCCAGAAAAAATGAGGGAGGCCTAGAAGAAGTCAGTGAAATCTTGAAGATGTTTATAAAGTTCTATACAAATTTTTCTATGACAATTAGGGATGTTCTTGAGAAGTTTTCTATATTCTTGAGAGGTTGCGAAAATTCTAGGGACGTTGCACAACTCGAGAAAGGCACGGAGCAGTTGGGAAACTTCTGATGATATTGAGAGAGCCTATAAACAGAAGAAACGTGAAATCATGCTCTAAAAACTCATATAATTTTGCGGAATTTAAAAAAAATTCTAAGATAAGCTGAGAAATACGGGGTTTTTTGCAAAATTAATAATGGACTTAGAAAAATTACGACAGTTCTACAGTAGTTGTGTAGAAGTTGTACTAGAGAAGTTTTAGATAATGGAAACTCTTGGTCAAGTTGGGAAAACTAGAGAAGCCTAAGACGATGTGGGAAAACTACAGGATTTGTCCTAACAAAGTTAATCTTCAAGAACATTACGAAGCTCTGGCGAGTTTAGAAAATCTGGGAAAAGTTGGGATACTTCTATAAATGCTGCAAGATATTGCAGTTTTAAATCAGTTAGAGAGATAGTAGGAGCGAAAGTAAATTTCTTGAAAATACAATAAAATTTCAAAAATAATATACACAAACACATGGGAGGCCGTCTTTCTACATTTATACTTGTTCCGGTTCCGCTGCATATGAATAGTTAAAATACATGACCCTTACACGAACACGCATGGGTCAACTTCCTTTATGTACAAACACAAAATACAAAATTTAAATATCGGCTACGCGCTCACCGCACACAAACACGGCAAATAAAAATGAATGAAAAGGCTTATTTAAATACAGCTCAATCAATTTTCCAACTGCCACAAACATTCCCTCTTTCCATTAAACATTAAAATCCTTGCTGCGGATTGTTTTACGGTAGTATTCAAATTTTTTATTACATCGCGAGCAGGAAAACCTAAGAAAACGACGAGGTCCTAATTGCCTTTTTCCGTGGAAGCCATTTGGCTCATGCTCCCAATTATACCTCACGTGCTTAATATCTTTGTGTGGCCGTCCTTAATTGCCCCATTTTTCTTTTATGGGAGTCAAATCACATCGGAATTCCGCAGGAAATACCGGCGAACGAACACCATTACCCGGGAAGAAAACTTTATATTAGAAAGATTAGTTGTATAAGTGGTGGGATTAGTGATTATCGATTATACAGCAATAATAACAGGTTCAAAGGTGCTTTGTTTTTTAACAACCTTGAATACCTACACATTAATAATCAAATAATTGCAGATCTCGCTCAAGGTCCTTTCTCAAATAATTACAGAGATTAAAGTTTAATCTAATTTTTGCTGTAGATTTTGCTATGCGTGTTAAAGAAAGGAGTACAGAAATTAGATTCGAGACGAATAACAAACAAGCTATAATGCTTTACACAAAGAGATATAAATCAGTAATGATCATGAAAGTCAAGACACAAGAATAAAAAGAAAAAAGTCAGACTTTAACCAATGAAAAAGACATTAGAAACGGCGATGATGATAGCAAAACAGAGAAGAAAAAGGTAAAGTTGGAAATTAAAAGCAAAATAATACAAAGAAAGCATTCAAAGAAAAGTAAAACAAAGTGGTAGAGCCCCAAACAACAACAAAGAAAATCTTAGAAATACATACAAAAGCTAACTCGACAGAATCCAAATAGAAGAAAATATTGCAAATGAAGATGTTAACTACCACAACAAAGAAAAATTAGAAAAAATATAAATATGTAGTTCTCAGACGAAAAAATGTACTACAAATGGCATGAATTGTATCTAAAAAAAAAGGAAAGCCAAGATAACCGACAACGTAGATAAAAAACAATTAGGCTACAAATACTCTTAGTGTTCCCTAATTATGAGTTCTATTTACAGATATCCATACGAGGATGTTCATGAAGGTGTAAGACATCAGCACATTACAGGAAGTACTTAAGCAGCACGTGAGACGTTTACGAGACGACGAAAGGAAAGAAATGGGTACCTGTATATTAAGATGCATGGGAAGCACTCGAAGAGGATATTTAAAAATAATGCAGATGCAAGATTTGGCGGTGGCTTTTCCAATATGTTGATATCTTAATGTGAACGACCTCCCAATAGAGCCGAACTTCCTCAAAATTGAGAAAACGCCAAGAAACTATAGATTATGATCTTCAACAGGAGCGCAGGATGAACGATCGTTTCGCCCTTTCGCTTTTCAACGAGAATAAATTTGTTTTCATATCCATGAATTAATGCGCCTTAATGTTTGGATTGAGCTTTTTATAGATCCGGCTGTAAAAAGCGGACTTAAAACAATACAGCTTTGCTTGCGCACAGCTGGTAACTTTGAAATTACACACCTTGATGGATGGCATGTGCCTCGAAATGGAGCAGAAGGCTCCTGTGTTAAGACCAACATCGCATATATTAATTATTAACTGCTTTTCATCAACGTTCTGAATACATAAGAATTATATTTTCCTTGAGCTACAAAATTCAAATACTCAGGTATGAGTACAGAAATCAAGATGATTGTATTGATTAGCTTCATACTGATGGTCGAAATTTTACTAAATATTGATTAGTTCCCGGTATATCACTACTAGGGCCGCAAGTTGTTTTAGATATATCGACATTTTATTGATTATCGATATACATAAACATTTACGTGATTGGTTAGCAGTTACGCTTATTTACCCCTTTCAACATGTACATAACTTACATTTCGCCACAGTTAATTTATTTGTTGATAATCTTATTACAGCGAAATAAATAGCAATAATTATAATCATGGTTTCAATTTAAGCTCAAACACACCCATCGCAACTGTCCCATTGTTATAGTAAGATAGAATACCGTTTAAATTAATTGCGTCATAACAAAGGTATTCAAACTCATATTTACACATGTTATCATTTAGTTTTGTGAATACTCAGCCCATAAAATACTATATAATACGAAATATTAGCAAATACATAGGTGACTAATTGTAAAACCGTAAGTTGTGATTTCTAACATTTTTAAAATGTGTACAACTTTCCGCACAGTATCCAAAAAATTATGTTAAAACCAGCACCATATGTAGTATTTCGCACATCCCCTTTGCTATAATTTTGTAAACACCACCGACCTTGGCCTTAAATTCATAATTTAGATCTGCACAAGACTTATTTACTTTTTTACTACTAACAAACACGGTTTAGGTGCAACCCAATTGCTATTCATTATTCATTTTCTGACCATCTGTCAGTTACAACTTATTTGTTAAACATTTAGAAATATTTAAATTAATGTAATTAAAATGATGGTCGATGAATGTGTGCAGATAAGTCATATCACTCAAAAATATATTTACAATAGCAAAACCTACTTGGAAGTTAAAAAATAAATAAACTGTCTATATTTTATCGAAGCATTGGCTATTGGTATTTAATCGATTATTGATATGTTATGGATATTCCATAGTTTACTAATAAATCCATATATGGGTAGATATTCGAAATATCGATATAGCAAGTGTAAAAGACTATCAGAATATCCATATATCAGCGAAATCTCTCTAAAATCGATACATTTTCGATATATTATCAATATCGATATTTACGATTCTCTTTCAATATTGTCCAGTCCTAGTGTCTACTGTAAGGCTAGATTATAAACAGCATAATTCGCACCGTAAAAAACGTTTAAAAATTCAAGATATATTGGCATGTCTATTCGATTTGTCTTTACTTAAGTGTATTGAAAATGTGATGTATTGACAACCTCTAGAGTCTAGACTGACATACTCATGACAAACGTGAATCGCGATGTTAAAAATATGTCAATATCTATTGCCCACCCTTTTAAGGAAGATAAGTTGATGGATAACTTAATAACCTAAGCCTCGGTAACATTTTTATCAACAAATAAATGCATCTTCCACGGAAAAACATAATCGGTTTACAGGATAACGACTAGAAGCTGGAATTCTCCCAAAATTAATTACATTGCAGGTAAATAAATAACCAGGTGGGTTCCTCCCTCATTTTCCACTCGGTTGCGGAAGCTGCGAAAAACAGCTTCCATACAAAGAATTAAACTGCAGGTGTTTACCAAAAATAGGGCAAACAGGCCAAAGTGGAAGAAAAACATCACAGGGGAAGTTTTGGACTTTTTTTCTACATCTCCATATCGAAGTTGCGTAGGTTAGCTGTAAGTAAGTCGCCTTTAAACGCTTAAAGTGACAGTAATTAAAATGCCTGTATCAAAAACATGAATCACAAATTATGTCAAAAAGGCAAACCCACACTAAAAACATCCGACGTAGTAAAGAAAATACGCCCTAGAAACCGGCAAGTTCCCGGTAGAGCGAAAGAGATCGACCTACGGGTACGTGCGCTCGTGGGATAGAAATCTGAGCAGTAAAACCCACCCATGGTCATTGATCTTTGTTTTTGTTACTTGTAATCAAAGGAAGACACATTTTGCACCCGTAAAATTCGTCCAGAAGGACCAGACACTTACATTCATATTACAGGGGACGATAATCCAAGTAGCTGCACTTCAGTGTCTTTGTTGCACGTTCACGTACACACACCCTGCAACACAACCTCCATTTTACTACATATGCCTTCGACTAGTTGCCGCTCGGTTTGGTTAGTGTACAAGAGTCGGTTCCTTTCGCCGAGGCCGCACGACCTCCATTCTGGAAGGGTTTCAATTGGGTGCAACACAAGGTCATATTCGAGCGTTTAGGGAATTCTTTAGCATTCGGTTGGTGCACTGGCATGATTTCATCATCGAATCGTCGTCATTTGTTTACTATTGATGGTTCATACAATAAATTATCAATGATATTTTATTTGAAATTTGGAATGTTTATCCTGTGACATTTTTATATGATACTTAACCATTAGCAGAATTTTTTTACCAATGGAACATTAGTAAATGAATAATTCGACTTGATTAGGGTTACGTGTAATATACATACATAAAACCAAAGACTAGCAGAAAATATCCGCCCACAACGCTTCAATAATTAAAAAAATCACTTGATAAATTTGGGTACTTTGTACTCCAACAAGCAAAAAATTGCTCATTATTGAAAGGCTTACATTGTCTACATAGGCAACCAATATTACGAAACTGTGTTATAATGGTTATGTACATACATATATAAAAAAACTACTATTTGAACGATAATATATCAACGACGTATCTAAAATGGACAGGGTGTTGCAGGAAGGCTTGAAATTCTAGAAATGGTAATAGCAAATAGACCTTTTAAAATATTGGGGCAAAATTTACAATAATCAGAAACCTAACCTTAAATTTTTCCGTGTAGAAAAGTGTTGGGCGTTTTAATTACACTACCAAAGGAATTGTGAAAATTGTAAGCACGTAAAAAGTTGTATAAATTTGAAGCAAAAGCATTTAATACATTTTTTATTGTGCTAATTACTGGTTAGTGTTTGACGAACACTGCATAGCTACAATAGTGATACTGCCCTGTTGCGTTTAGTTTTATATTGAAATTTCATAACAGACAGATGTAAACGTAGCTAGTGTCGAGAAAAATCGTTATTACTGTATTACCCAGTTTAAATGGGATAAAAACTTGTATTTCGTTAGCTTCAAACTACAGTGCGGCCGCGATAATCCGAATTAAGTGGGACCGCGGAAAGTATGAATTAGCAGATTTTGCAGACGACCGAGAATATATTTGATTAAAAAATCAACCTTGTTTTACTGTTTTAGTATAGCACATCATATTTTAAAAATAAGTATTCATTCTAATAAATAATAAACTAAAATATAATCTTTGTATACGTATATAATTATAAAATACATATACATTATGACCCAGCTTGAGTAGGCTACCGTATCTTTCTTATTATTAAAGAAGAAACTGTGCAGTTTTGAGCGCTGATTCAAAATCAGTTTTTAATATTCCGAACAGTCTAGAAATTATTCCCATAAAACTGAAAATCGCTATTTTCTTTACAGTCAAATGTCTCCGTAATTATAAAAGATATGAAAAAATGTTTCATGTAGAAGTTATTTGATTTGATAAGACACACTTATAAATGGTGTCAAATAAAATTCAAAATGGCGGTTTCCGAGATATTGATAGCAACTTTCTCTTATCAAATGGTCGCCAAATTGAATTTTTACATTAGCAAATAGCATTTTTTTACTCTTATCGACAAAGTATCACAACTTATATCTGAATAAAAATTATTAAAGATATTAAGTTTTTTTAATTTTAAATCAAGTAAGCATGAAAAGATATGCACGTTAAGTTTACTTTCGAAACAAATGCAATAAAAACAAAATTTTTAAATACTATACTAAATATTAAAATTATAATAAATGCTCAAAATGCATATTGGGAAATCGTTTAATTGTTCCTAAAATATTTGATGGAAACTTAACTGCGCAATGGTATTTGGAAATTCTTCAAACATCTCTACAGGATGGATGTGTTAGATGATCTAAATTGCCACAAAATGTTCAAATAGAGTACCAATAAGATGGCGGCCTGCACTCAATGCCCGAGATGTTATTAATACAAGGTGAATCTTAAATGGCGGATAATAGACATACCATCTAATTATGGATCAAAAATGAAGCGATAAAGTCTTATACCAATTTGCTGTTAACCTCATAGATGAGGAGACATTGACAGTCTTAAGTTGGATTCCGCGTTCCTTATCTTGCGATATTTCTATGAAATGATGAATTTTAACTGTAGTTTAATCAGCAAACGGAATCACCAATCTGTAATTGTAGCCATCATGATCATACCCTTGATTTACCCAGAACTTCCATCAGAAGTTTGAAGAAGCTTCTGCAATGCTTGGTTTTCCAAAAATGTTGCAACAACGTGGGCTTTGACGTAGTTTTTTTATTTTAAGTAATTTGACTTTTAATGACATTTCTGTGACAATTTGCTGATCAAAACGCCGTGTTTAATTCTCTTTGCATTCATTATCTTAGTGTTACCTTTAGTTTAGTTTGATTTTAGTTTATTTGTGTTTGATTTCCCAAATTCGCGTCATGGAGTACAGTTTTGTGGAGTATGCAGATATGCATTTGATTTTAGGGGAATGTCGTAGCAATTTTAATGTTGCTGCTAATTTGTATGTCGAACGGTATTCAAACAGAAGGCATCCAAATAGTAATGTTATTCGACGATTGGATCAACGAATGCGAGAAACTGGAAAAACTGTACCTTCTCCAGTAGCTGACAGAGGCCGTCCTCATCGAGTATTGTTACCACTGTTTGAAGAAAGCATCTTAAATGTAGTCGAAAATAAACCAGAACAAAGTACCCGATCCATTGCCAGAATCTTTGATGTTAGCTAAAGAGCAGTTCATCGCTTATTACAGGAAAATGGCTTGCACGCGTATCATTATCAACGAGTACAGGGATTATTTATTACCAGAAGACTATCAGCAAAGAGTCAGATTCTGCAGATGGTTACTTCGTGATCAAGGGATCCTAGTTTTATTGGACATAAGTATCTTGTGGACTGATGAAGCTACGTTCACCAGAAATGAAACATTTAATATCCATAACATGCACTAATGGACCTATGAAAATCCCCGTGCAACGGCGCCGACTACGTGGGTGCTCCGGGGCTTAAGCACCCATAGAGAAGTTTGCTGCGCACCCACAGAAATTAGTCGAAATTAAATTCAAAGCTAAATAAATATAACCAGCAACTATACTTCTAAAATTTTAATTTTAAATATTTGTAATTAATTCCACGTTACGTATGTTGTATTTTCAATTTTACCAATCTGCATTTAGCACAGCCCCGAGGCGGCGTGAACGCTATAGTAACTGTCTACGAAATTTATTATGTATACCGATTCGATTCGTTATCATACACATTACACAAGCCACAACACAAACTGAAGAATCACCGACAGTCGACACATTTGTACGCACGTGTTTTTTTAATTTTATAAATGCAACTCACGACTCAGCTAATTCTTGAAAATTAAAAGAAAACAGAGTCCTTATCACTAATCCCAAACTTCCTGTTTAATAAATTTGCAAAAGGGTCTTGGGTGCTTCAGCAGTGCCGGGCTTAACAATTTGCCGCCTTAGCAAACGCAACTTGCTTTGCTTCATTTGCCTTTTGGGTAATCCGCGACTGCTCTACCCTCAGTTTTAAAACCACCGATTTCCAGAAGGTTTACTGTTCGTGGCCAATGTGATCTGTGCCAGCATTAGCAGTAGATACAGAATTATTGCAGCTGCATTCTGCTCGTGAATGTACTGTTGTAATACGATAGTGATTCGATTAACAACATGATGGATACATTTGTAATACGTTTATCTTCTGCCGCACCTACGTCTCGGCCGAAAAAGCAACAGCAACAGGCATATCCAAATCAAGAGGATGAGACCCAAAATGTCGTCAAGGCATCTTCTACTTCTACAGTTTGTTCTGCCGGCAGTTTCAGTTCCTCAGGTTCGTCTACATCCACTAAGAAATCGTCAAGCGGCAGGTTGTATCAGGAAAAATGGATTAAAACATTTCCTTGGATTCAGTATGCCAAAAATTTAGACAAAGTGTTTTGCAATATATGTAAAAGTGCTGTTGAATCCAATTCACTCCTTCCGTCTGCAATTGTAACTTCAGCCGATAAGGATTCATGCAATTCATTCGTTCGAAATGGATTTAGTAAATGGCAAAAAGCCATCGAGCGTTTTAAAATTCACGAAAAAGGAGCACTACATCGTTCAGCCATGAATGTTACCGCTTCGTTGAAGAAAGGAACAAATGTGTCTTCCCTTATTTCCAAAAATAAATTAACGGAAATGAAAAACGCTCGTGAAGCTCTTCTCAAGATAATATCTTCTTTACAATACTTATGCCAACAAGGGTTAGCTATTCGAGGTCACACTGAGGAATCATCAAATATTCATCAATTACTTCTTCTCAGGGCTGAAGATGTACCTGAATTAAAATCTTGGTTGCAGCGCAGTAAGTACAAGTGGGTTTCCCATGACATTTTAAATGAGATAATTTCTGTACTTGCTAATGATGTGCAGCACATTAATATAAAAGCAATCAAGGAAGCAAAGTACTTTGCAATAATTCTAGATGAAACGTCCGACATTACAACTAAGGAACAAATAAGCATATGCTTCAGATTCGTTGATAGCAATTTAGAAATCGAAGAATTGTTTATGGGTTTTTATGAAACAGCTACAACATTTTCTAGTACATTATTTGAAATTGTGCAGGATACTCTAACGCGTTTTACACTCGACTTAAAGGACTGCCGTGGCCAGTGTTACGACGGAGCTTTGAATGTTAGTGGGCATATAAGTGGTTTGCAAAGTAGAATAACAGAATTAGAATCAAGAGCTGTTTTCGTTCATTGTTCGGCATAATTTAAATTTAGTAGCGCAGGATGCCATGCAAAAAATTAGTGCTGTGCGCGACTTCTTAGCGATTCTACGGGGGCTCATTTCGTTCGTCAGAAATTCTCCGAAAACGTTGGCAATATTTAAGTCGCTACAAGACGACAAAGCTAGTACCAATGAGGATGAATTCAATTTACTAAATCATAGAAAGCATACATTACGACCATTCTGCCCAACAAGATGGTGTGTGCGAATCAAATCTCTAAAAACATTAGAATCTAACTATGACGCTCTGATATTGTTTCTTGGAGAGATGTCTAAAGAAAACGGCGAAGTTGGCGGTAAAGCTAGTGGGTATCTTGCTAGTTTGTATCAATTCAACTTTTTCTTCTTATTGAAAACAATGATTTCCGTCTTTGATAGAGTTGAACAACTTAATTCAGTTCTTCAGAGCAAATCGTTATTTTATCGAAACATAAAATTCTACGTGGAAAATTTATCTGCAAGTTTAATGTCTCAAAGAAACGAATATCATAACTTGTGGAATGATACGATCGAAAATGCGAAGAAATTAAACATCGATGAGCCAGTTTTACCTAGAATGAGGAAGATACCAAGACGTTACGATGATGGTAGCGCTCCACATGCTTTTCAAACGCCAAAAGATATCTATAGGCAGTTATTTCTTGAAATAATTGACGTCACCGTAAATTCAGTGAATGATAGATTTAAAAGTGATGTTATGGAACTGATTTCGCGATTGGAATCATTTGCCATCGGAGACACCAACGCTGATGAGGTTCTACTCTTTTACGGGTCAGACTTTGATAAGGATAAACTCACCCTACATCGGGATATGTTTCTAGATGTGTGCAACACAAGAAATGAGAAAGTGAAAAACTTGTTAGACATTGTGAATGTTTTACGTAAGCCTGATAATGTTTCTTTGTGTGATATGTTGCCAGAATTTGTAAAATTTATACGGATTACACTCACTATACCTGTGACTTCATGTACTTCTGAGCGGTCGTTTTCTGCACTAAGGCGATTAAAAACATATCTAAGATCTACTATGATACAAAAAAGATTAAATGACTTGTCAATTCTTAATGTACACAAAAATTGTGGCATCAACACTGACATTAATAAAATTGCCAATAAATTTATAAATGCCAATGAAACTAGAAGGAATGTTTTTTATGTTAAGGAGCAGATTTGAATTTCGTATTTTGTCTAGATTGTAACTGATAGATGTGTTCCTTTCTAGATTTTATGTAACTGTTTGTATCGCATTGCAATAGTATTTAGTTACCTTTATTTTAGTTACCTACTCTAATTAAATACAAACTTATTTTAGTTACGTATCTCCTTTATGGATGTGTTATGTGTGTACGTTTTTGTAAAATTATTGCTTAATTTTGACCAAAAATAAAAACGTAAAATTAAAAATTAAGTATGTATTTTTTATTAAGCTTTCAAAATTCCTGTTTTAAAATGCGTTAAAATGGCTCCTAATAGTCCTAACACATACGGGGACAGTGAGCGCCCACACAAATTTTGGTAAGTCGGCGCCCCTGACCCCGTGCACTGTACCAAACAAATCATCAAGTTCGGTTTAGCGTTAATGTGCGAGATGGTATTATCGGTAATAGGCTTATAGGACCACACATTTTGCCTGATCGCCTAAACGCGAATAATTTTGTTGAATTCTTAGACACCGATTTTAGGGATCTATTAGATGATGTACCATTAGATTTAAGAAGAAATATGTTTTTCAAATGGACGGGACACCAGCACACTGGGGAATTCAAACAAGAGAATGGTTAAATCATGAATTTCCAGAACGATGGATTGGTTGTGGCAGTCCATTACCTTGTCCACCAAGAAGCCCAGATTTACGCTGTCTTGATTTTTTCTTGTGGGGACCATTAAAGGTATTTGTGTATGCAGTGGAAATTGATACTTGAGAGCAACTTCAGCAACGAATAAATGAAGCAGTTATAACGATTCGACAAAACAATATGCTTTAAAATCTAGAAGGGAGCATAATACCACAGAATAAATACCTACGGACATTATTCTGTGATAATACGTAGGTATGAAATGTATAGAAGTTGGGGGTAGCCACTTTGAGCAATTGCTGCAATTTACAAAATAAAAAACTTAAAACGTAGTCGATATTTCATTACTAGATATGTACTGTTAATTCAAAAATGCAAGCAGCACATTAAAATTAGAATAGAAAAATGAAAGAGTTTTAGTATGCCTGTATACAATCTCCTTAGGTTCCAAACTAAATCAAGTGCGTTGCTATGTGAATCACAGGCGACTTAACACACAGCTCAGTACGACTGACTACACAGTGTTGCTAAGTTTACCAAACATTAATTAAGAATTCTTCAATAACTAAACGTTTTCCAGCAAAATGTTTGTAGAATTTTTTGCTGAGTTTTTGCTGCAGAATCGTGTGATGTAAATATTTTCCGCCATTTAAGATCCACCCTGTATTTAAATGTTGGTTTTAATAACAGCTTAATAGCGCCTCTTGATTTTTATTTATGTAGCACTGAAAAATAACGGAAGTAATTTTAATTATAATAATGTACTGCATGAAGCAGTGGTGCAAGTAATTCCAGTATTATTGTAATACATTACCGAAAGAAACTTGTAGTGTCGCAAAATGGTGTATGGTGCTGAATTTGCAATCGTCTCTGAAGTACGATTCATCTACAAAAGTTTCTGTTTTTTTACTTTTCTTGCGTAATATTTCCTGGACGAGTGTAATTTTTAAAGCATTTTTTTCAATTTCCTCTTGGTAAATAATTAATAGAAAATAAGATTTAAAACGTTCAAAATAATTCTTCGTAATTTGAGAAAGAGCTAGCCAGTAGCTATATTTACAGAATTTCAGAAACCTGTATGTTGAATTAAGAAAGTAATACTCCTACCATAGGGTTTTCAATTCTAGGGGAGGGGGGAGCTACCATATCGTACATGCATACCAAGTCTTGTAAATTCCAAAAAACAAATAATTTCTATAAACTAACTATTTATTTAAATTTATAAAATACTCTAATAAAGTAATAGACAACGTCAACCAGAAACTAACATCCAAAACAACAACATAACACCACAGAATAAATACCTACGGATCCGTAGGTATTTATTCTGTGATAACACTGTACATTTCAAAAGTTTACCCTACAAAGTATATATTTTATCAAACTTCTGTTTTAGAGCTAAATGAATTTAAAGTTTTATTTATATCTGTTTTGATTTCTATGAATATGTAGTAAGTCCAAATTATGAAGTCTTATTTAAGGCATACTTGACCTGAGATGTATTTTTTCGTAAAGCCGACAAAGACGTTTCTATGGTACGAGAAGAAGCTACAGAAATAGTGAATACTATTCTCATAAATTTAAAATACCCTGATAAAAATCAAAGTTAAGAATTTTTTTATATTATTTACCCCATGTTTTTAATTTATTATTTGCTTATGCTTTAAATTTCACTTGTTACATACTGGTAGGCATTTATTTTAATTTTTGTGAAGTAGCAAGATATATTCAAAACAAGAGACTTCCGTTTGTCATTTTTGCTTGAACACCCTACACTTTAGGAGCTACAAATACAAATAATTCAATTTATTCCTACATAGGCTTGGAAACAAGCAGCATTTAATTTTAAAAAATGCCAAGGGTACAGCCTTGAAGCCAGTTACGTACGTCTAGGTACACTGTTTGATAAATAAATTTGTTTTTTTAATTGTAGTTTTTACCGATTTCAGTAATAAAAAGTCTTACCCCTTCTCAAACAATTCTAGCGACGCCCGTGGTAGTACTATGCTATAATGCCTACAGCTGTGCCAATCTACGGGAATCGGGGAAAAAACATCAAATTCCCTAGGTGAAAATATTTTCAAAATAATTTGACAAAAATCAGAGTAGAGTAGATTTAATCTTGCATAGCTTCATTTTAAATAAATTATGTTTGAAATTGTGCTTATTGCGATAAATGTAATATAATTCATTATGAGTATATGCAGCAAAAATACAGCATTTTTCAAAAATTACTGTTTACTGATTTATTCTACTGCATATAACAATTAGCATTTGAAACCATTCATAAATTACGTAAAAAATTTGATACAGAGTGAAATATATTACTGTTCTTTTTATGAAAAGGATGTCAAACGAATAAAAAGTTGTTAAAATTTTTAAATACACAGCCTGTTTCAAGAATCATGTCCCAATGAGGTATCTTCCTTATTAGCAAAAATAAAATAAATTAAATATCATAGTTCTAGTCTTTTCACTTATCTGTTTAACTTCCAACACCAATAAAACGATTGCGAATCAAATAAGTAGGTGAACATTGTAAATTGCACGCATTAAAAAAACATAGTCTTTTTTATTTTGTATACTTAACTAGCTTTGCAGACAATTTTAGTCCAATTTGGTCAACAATACGATGTTACAAAGTTAAGTCGATAAACAATCAGAAATCGCCAAACAACCTATAGGGTACACCTGTTTATTTGAATCACCATTGTTTTTCTGGGACAGTTAGCCTGATCAGAAAAATATTACTCCTACAATTTAAATATTTATTTATGTTTGCCTACTAGTAAGAAAATATAAAGTCTAAAAAAATCAAGTGTTTAAATACCAGCAATTTTTATTTGTAGCAATAAACATTATTATCAAAATATTGTATTAAAAAATTCACAAAAATCAACTTTGAAATTGAAAGAAAATAACAACAATAATTAAGCCTTCAGCAATCCACTGAAAATATATTTTCATGAATTTATTACAATATACTAAAAGCTATAAGAATAAGGATAAATCCATGGCGTAACAAATATAACACGATATTTTAAAAAACCTAATAAAATATAAGTATTACAATGAAAATCAAACAGAAAAGTACGACTTAACGTAACAGCTTAATGTCTAACCAATAATCTACCCCGAATAGTGGGTATCGAACTGATGCTTATCACTTTTAAACGATATTATATACAGAACTTGTTTTAGTTTCACCTTGTTTGTTTGTTCACCAACCACACCTCCGTTGTCACTAGGGATTAAGATATACGCATTCGAATCTATTTCTTCTTATTGGTACACATCATTTTCATCAATTTGTTTGCAATCATATATTATATGTAGGTATTTATTTCAAAAGGAAAAACCCATATTTATATTAATAATCGATTATATTACGATACAAGACACTAAGAATTAAAAAAAATTATAGTGTACGTTACTGAAAATGAAAGTAAGTTTATTACTAACACAAATCTATTAGATCACACAAATCCAAAATTCTTGGTTTTGATGGCAAGCAGCAGTTTTTGACGCAGCACAGCCCGACTACTATACAACGGGATGTAAAGACGCGAAATGCACGTGTTTGCCGTGGGCAGATGCGCGTCGTCGGCAGGCCGAATCGTAACCGAAGGCATTGGCTGGAAACCGTCTTCGCTTGCAGGTAACGCCGGTGATCCCGTCCAAAAATAAACCTAAACAAGAAATTCATTTAGAAGCAGTCATTTATAATAGCCTTTATAGTAAATAGCATGAAAAAACAGAAAAACATAAAGATGATAAAGTTACACAATACTGGAATACTAGAACTGGAAATGATTAAAATTTGGGATTTGGTAGTATTGGAAGGTATCTTGTGTTTTTTTTTAATTTGATGTCATAGAGACGCTGAAAAGTTCATTGTGAATGTACCACACATCAGCTGTTTCAACCTAACCTCACTTTTCGCGTTTGTGGTCGTTTATTTGGATTTCTAAATTTTTTGTGGAAAATTGGCTTGCAATTTGAAAAAACAGTCTTTTTTCAAGATTAAATTGTATATGTCGTTAGTGAAACATGTAAGTACAGTACAGTTTATGTTTTAATAATTTTAACTAGAACAGGATCTTTGTTTACAGAACATCAATTTCACTGTTTGCAATCTCTACCTATCGCTTGTTTGTGTATACCATACACAAACAAGCTTTACCAACGCAACTTCTTCTAATAAAATGATTTGCAACAAATGATTTGCTGCAGGAACATAAAATTGTCTCAACAAGTTCAGTTGTCAGTTAGCACCTGCCACAAAATATTAAAGAAAGATATCCACTTGTATCCCCACTGTTAATGGTATGTACACCAATTACATGAAGCTGATTGTCTTCAGCATGTTGAATATTGTCAATGGTTTCTAAGTATCTTCAATGAGGACTTAATGGAGAAAACTATTTTTACAAATGAGGCCTGGTTTTATTTAGATGGATACATTAATTCGCAAAACATGCATTTATGCAGTTCGGAGAAGCCTATTTTTATGGTGAGACACACATTCATCCTCAAAAAATGGGGATGTGGGCGGTAATTTCAAGGTGTAAAATAGTTGGACCATACTTTTTTGAAGGTAAAAGTAAGACAAAAGAGTTTATTTGTTTAAAAATCAACGAAGTTCAGTCACTTTCACTGCAGAAAAGTATCGAGAAGGGATTTCACGGCCCTTCTTCGTAGAACTTCATGACGATGAACTCAGATTTGGTTTTTCCAACTGCGAACACAATCATGATATGAAAATTTTTCGACAGCCGGATTACTAGTCAAAACACACCAATACCGTATTTTGCCAGATCCTGCAACCTCACACAATGCGATTTCTTTCTGTGGCCGTAATTGAAGAATTACATTTTCCAGCAGTCAAAACATGACCTGAACGAATCGCAGCACAGAATATTAATTAAAAAATTAATGAAATGAATAACCATACATATATTAATAAATGGGATTCCATGAAGAGTTCGAGCTTGCCTGGGTGTGTGGGCTGAACATTTCCATCATTTGTTACAAATTCTTTGTTTATTGCAATTAATGACAATTAAGTTATTATCATTTGATGGAAATTTATTGTTTATTAAAGCTATTTTTAAATGTTTGCATTTGAATACTTTCTTGTCAAATCTATGTACAAAAGTAGGGTTAGGTACGTTTTGTAATATGTTCACAACAAACTTTTCAGTGTCTACTTTGACATCAAATTTAATAAATCACCGATTCAAGAAGAGAAAATGATAACCAAAAATGATGAGAAAATCATACAAATCCATGTTGAAAATCAACTGCCAATACGAAATTAATTCTAAAGTCATAAAGAAATATAAAAAGTTACCTTTCCAGCATTAGAAAGAAATATAAGAATAATACAATAACACCAAGTGGAAAAAAAAAATTATAACCAGCCATAAAAGATGCAAGGGCTTAAATAATCACCGGTCATAGACTGATTATAGACAGAGTCAGATATGGAGGAGCTTCGGAAAACGAATGCAAAAAATATTTAAAAAAACTAATAGAAGAAGATAACTTAAATAAATATGTAAACATAAGAAATTGTCACAAAGAAATTATACAAAAACGTAAATAACAAGAAAAAATACACATACGTTGTTGGATTGAAGGAGTAAACAAAAAATAAAAAAAAAGAAAACAAGAATGATTCCCAAGACAAAAATAGAAGCAAGAAGATATAAAGGCAGACCAAAAACTAGAAGAAGTACAGGAGAATAGGAAGACCACAAGAGGGGCTATGGTTAACAAGGGAAGTGGATGGAAAATAGAGAGGAATATTAATGATAAGGAATACGAATGATTACCAAGACAAAAATAGAAGGCAGAAGATAGGAACGCAAACCAAAAATATTATAGAAGTATATAGAAGATTTGATAAAGGAGAAAGGAAAAGCCTTACCAAAGGCTATGGTTAACAAGAAACAGGAAGATTTATATGCCATGGGTTGAAAATTGCTACGAAGAGAAATGATGATGAACCAAAGGGGTAGAGGAAGAAGACACATATAATTATCTCTATGAATAAACACAAAATACTTATAAAAGGGGCCAACATACCAAGTCTTGTCTTTCCACGTGTGTCATTTTTTCTACAATGGACCACAGCCATCGTTTGAACTTCACCAACCGCTCGCTGCTCTCTCCCGATTCATCATTGAAAGAGGTATAAGAAATCAGAACAGAGACGTTGATGTCTCCCACTCCGTTGAGCAGCAGCCTCAGATCTTCAGCTGTCAGTCCATCTAGAGAACCTTCCGGGAGAACATCGAACACACCCATTCGCATATGCTAATAAATAAATACATTTTAATACATTAAAACAAATAAATTCAGTAAACAAAGAAATTGTTCCACAATACAAGAAGTGTATTGTGATCTACATAGAAAATCAAAAATGTTGGTTAATTTCTAGTTTTCCCTTTACTCTGTATAATTTGCTTATTATTAATGATAGCTTAGGGTGTTTCGACTTTAGGACGGCACGATTTATACAGATTGAAAGTCAATAGTTTTTAAGATTATTATTTCAATTGTTTTTCATAGGCATCTACAGAAAGATGATCAAGGCCTCAGTAGGAAAACTATTTTCTCATAGAAGATTATGAAAAATTTCTCACAGTAAACCGTCTTCAGATTATTTTCTAGTAATAGATTATAAAGAAATCATTTTTCTTATAATGAATTATGTCAATTGTCTTATAATAGCTTGTGTAAATAATCATTCTATGTGTTAAATTAGTAACACACAATGCAGCACTGTTTATCTTTTACTT
Source organism: Limonius californicus (assembly GCA_014611495.1). Taxonomy (NCBI): domain Eukaryota; kingdom Metazoa; phylum Arthropoda; class Insecta; order Coleoptera; family Elateridae; genus Limonius; species Limonius californicus. The sequence continues at coordinate 66,323 of JABXWE010000204.1, read as the reverse complement.
TTCTTTGTTATATAAAATACTACTATTTATGAAAATTGTTTAACCAAAAACGGTAGTTATAAGGTGTTGGGGGAAAGTAGTATACACAGTTGCTGTATTTATTACTACATTCTGGTGGTACTCAAAGCTTAGTAAACCTAAAAACTGCAAACCTTTTGGAAAAAGGACCCTGGCGGCCACCAGGTATAAACTTGTGATACATGCACTGTAGGCTATCATACAGACTGTTTTCATAATTTTGTGCAAACCTAGTATTTTGCAAAAACACTCAACTGTTTCTTTATGTTCATTCTTACCTCAATTGCTTTCTCTTGTGCTTTAACCATCTTATATTTGGCATACTTTCTGACATAGTCATAAACGTTTGCAGATGTTACCTCGATATCCCGTCCCCCTACCATTAAATCAACTGTACCGCCTCCTTCTTCCGCAGTAAGATCAATACTAAAAAGGCAAAAATTAATATTGTCCAAACCAACGGCAATGGTGTTTTACCTAAAGTTGAGATCTAAAGCAGAGAAGAGATTGTTGCTCTCCTTAGTTTCGGCATCCACCACCAGCTGTCGCATAGATTCATAAACAATTTGGTCAAAGAAGGCAAGATCATGAAACCGAATTGGCCGTCCCAAAATCGATTTCAACACATGCCTAGTCAGGAAAATTGGACACAATTCATTTTGTAGCAGGCATAATCCTAAAAGCCTATAAAACATTTTTTAAGTATGATCGAGTTAAAATTTTTCAATTTTACCTTCCGACATTCCTAAAGGCATTCAACCTCTCAAAAGAACCCTTCCCTTGTCTAGGAGCATAAAAACCCCTTTTCCCAGGACAATAAAACAGGGGAGCAGTGTCCTCCTCTTCATTGACGGCATCATCTTGCACCGTCGTATCACCCGCATTAGAACGACTTGAATTCTTACGAGAACTGCCCCTATCTGCCAGCGAAAATACATCTAATTCTGAACAAGCGCATTTTCATTTAAATAACATTATACAGTTCAGTGACAAAACAACCAACCTAATAGCGCTTCGGAGTTGAGTTCCTGCTGTGAGTGAGAATGCGCTAGGATCATCTCAACAGCCTCTTCCACTTTGCCCCTTAGAGAGTCTTCTGAAGCTAACAGCAACAAAAGTTGAGCTGGTGAAAGCTCCAGGAGCATACCTGTTATTCTACCAGCAAATGTTGGGTGCAAGTTGTATACCTAAAATAGGAAATTAAATTCATCTGTTTTAAAAACCTAACCAAGTGCTCACTTTAGGGTATAATCGGTCCCCCAGCTGCTGTTGATGGGATGTTAAGTGTTCGTTACGACTGGCATTGGATTGGCCGCCGGGGTTACCTAAGATAAAAAAATCCATTAAATGTATTAAATTTAATTAAACCCAAAGCGTAGAAAAAAGTGTGAGCTGCCTTAATGCCAAAATAGCGATACGAGAGCTTATGGTACATACATTGGACAAGTTAGATGAGGAGATTAAGGGTTACCACTGCATTCAGTTTTTCTGAAAGTCACTCTTCCTGACTTATTCATGTTAAGCAATAAGGAAATTATTAGTAATGTTATAAACCTTAATGTCGTCATCGTGTCCTCAGTGTAACATATTCCCTACACATTTAGGTTTGAATAAAAACTGTCACATTTTTGCTGTATTTATTTTTTTAAATTAACATTAACTAAATTATAGATAGATTTATTAAGCTACGTAATACACGAAACATTAATTTTTCTACGCAATCCATTTTCTTAATGAAGACTGATTAAAGACACAACTTCAACAATTTTTCCAAACATTCCAGGCTATCTGTTGTCAGTAATACCAAAATGTTACACAAATTTGTAAGAAAGTTTTTTGATTATTTGGGAGTAATTTACTGTCGCTAGATTTTACCAGTACATTATGCAATTTCGAACATACTTCAACTATTTCCAAAAACTGCTTACTAAATTTATACACGAATTTCATCTAAATAAATCGTAAAAAACAATCAAATGATTTTGAAAAAAATTATCTTTATTTAAAAATAATTTTCAGAATGTGTCCTTGACCATTTTTTAAATTTTAATTTACCTAAATTCATCATACAAAAAATTAAATCCCCACACTTTTTATTTTTACGACAAATTATGTTTATTCCCGAAAAAACCAAAAAGTATACTATTAAAAAAAACATCAAAATCCTTCTTTTCTAAGGATAGTTGTACGATATGCAGACATTTCCGCGATGTTTATCTTTACAATAACCAATAATAACAATGTAACCTTGTACAATATATCCAGAAAATAAATCATTAAGATGTAAGAAATGGCAAGGAAACCATTGCATTGGAGAGGGGAAAATACAGCAGATATAACTGATAAGTTTGTTTTCCATAACATACAGGTTTCTTGATATAAGCAAAATGCGAAAATTGGTCATTTTAACATAACCTTCTATTACTATCCTGTATGAGATTGTAAAAACTAAGGTCAAGTAGTAAATAATTGTGGACTGTAAATCTGGCATATTTTAAGAATTTTCAGGTACATAATTTTTGAGATACAAAAAAGTATTTTGTTCTAATAAAATATTTTATAAAATTATTTATATTAAATTATACCGTAGTTTAATTTAACTGAAAATTATATAGTATTGAAGTAAAATTTTGTTTTATTCCTGAAATCCCAAAAATTAAAAAATAATGTTGTCTTAATTATTTTATACATAGTTACCATCTAGATGGTGTACTATATTTTAATAATCCCATATATAAAGCAAAAGAAAATTAAAAAAAAAGAATAACTAAATATATCATACAGTGATATACAGGCCATATAATATAGCCGGTTTACTGTATACTAGAAATCTTTAAAATGCTACAAAATTAATTGTCAGTTACATAGAAGCAAAAGTTACAGTTTAGGAGTACCTTTTCATATTATTTTTGTTTTTCCAGTATTTACTAGATATAGTCGGGACCACTTTGGGAAGGCAGTTCTTGCCGAAGGCATTTTCGTACGGTGTAAGTTAAAATCTTTCCAAACGGAAACCTGCAGTTCTCAACAAGTTCATAACTGAAGCGGTCCTATACGTTCTAATTATTTAAAATATTCAATTGCCTTGGGCGACCTTATGAAAAGCATTTCTAGCTAAATTAGGACATAAATACAAAGAAATTTGAAGTTTAAGATGGTATTAAATATCAATTATTAATCAATTACTTTCTATTTAAGTACAAGAAACACTGTAATCGTAGATATTTATGTGAGCAAACCAGAATTGTGCAGCAGCGAGCGGAGTTTTTAAAAACATATAAACAAAATGCTGTGGGTTGAAAAAGACAATTAGTGTTCTTGGATGAAACGTGGATTTTTTCCAAGGGGAAAATCGTAGAAGCTGGCAGGATGAAAATGTTAAAAGTGTAAGAAAACCTAGTGGATCAGGTGGAAAAAGATTCATTGTTTTACATGCGGGGTCAAATAATGGCTTTATACAAGAAGCCAGCTTACTTTTTGCCTCTACATCAAAAAACTCTGATTATCATGATAACATGAATAGCGAACTTTTCGAAAAATGCACATCAGAGAAACTTATCCCAAATTTAACTGAACCTTCTTTGATAATAATGGACAATGCATCATATCACAGTTGAGTTATCGAAAGACACCCAACGTCGAATTGGAAAAAATGTGAAATTCAAAAATGGCTTGATGAACATGATATAGAGTACCCGCCACCCAACTAAAAATTGAGCTATTATGTCTATCAAAAACAGTTGAAATTAATAAAAAATACGTGGTTGATGAGATGTTGCGCGAACACGGACACGAAGTTTTACGTTTGCCGTCCTATCATTGTCATTTCAATGTAATTGAATTAATTTGGGCTAATTGCAAACGATTTTACGACAAACATATTGGACAAAATGGACACAGGAATGAACAGGTACTGAATATGTGGAATCAAGCTTTAAATCAATGTCTATCAGAAAATTGGCGAAAATGTACCGAACATACCACAAAACTAATTGAAAATTGGTTGGAACGGGAAATTGTAATCAACGATATTCCTCCAATAGTGATAAATTTACAAGACGATTCAAGTGACGATGATTATTTTGAAAGTGATAGTGACGACGGAAAATTATGATTTTGTGCAATGTTATATATTTGGTCAGTACTTGGATGGGTGGATCAATATAGTGGCATATGCAACTGGTCGTGCTTCGGAGGGTACGTAAAACTATCGGTTCCGGTTGTCATACAAACATCTTTGACAATCGTAAACCTTATAGTGGAACTTCTCTTCTCTGTTCGACGGGTTAGGCTAACCTCCTGCCCGTCACACGTGCAAAGAGGGCTCACAGAACCTACTCATTGTAGGTAGTTAACAGGCCATTGGCCTATACACAGACGAAGAAGAAGATTATACTTATAAATTTTTTTTATACTTTATACATGTATTAATTCGTTAAGTGTGCAATTAACTAATGTATGTTTAATTAAAGGAATTTATGGATTCAGTTACAAAAAATTAAAAACTGTGTTTTTAGTATAATTCTGAAATTAAAATTCTGATTTTTTAATATAAAAACTATAATCTGTTACTAGAATTTTTCTTTGGAATTGTTATAGTCTGGAATTAATGCGTTTCGTATTAAAACTAATTTTAGTACTGCAATATGTATAATTAAATTAATTAAAACAAACAACAAAATGAGTATGAGGTAGGTATGGATTTATAAAGTTTGAGGAACTCTGTTTTATTTCTACCCAATCTTAAAGCAATGTACGTAACAAAAGATAATCCGCTTTACGTTTTGTATCTTGCCTGCTTGGAGCTGACGTGTATAAGTTCTTTGCTAAGACCAGCGTAAAAGCGGTTGTCTTCTTTCAACGCACGGGAACATTTCTTAACGCAAGTGAAGTTTTAAATGCCAAGTACCTTGCAAAACTGCCTGCCCACAGTGGTCCCAACTATAGAAGCAATTTCTTTGAAATTGCGTATAAATTGTTTAGGAGTAGAAATACGAAAAAAAACTTTAAAAGAAGAAGTTATATATAAAAATAGTTTGTCCTATGTAAGTATGCAAAAATAGAACTAAGATTCGAACAATACTGTAGTTATGCAATTTCTGTATGTGTCAAGTCTACACTGAAGAACAGATTATGTTCTAATACCACAAAAAATCTAGATATTATATTAATTATAGCTGCTGCTTAGATCTTTGCCCTAAATGCGAAACTAGATTTTATATTAAATACTACATTAGTCAATGTGATCACTGAATATAATACCTGAAAAAATCAATATGTTTGTCTCTCTTTTATTGAAACCAAGAAAGTAAATACATATAGACACACGTACTATGTACCAAAACAAAACATCATCTGCCTCTGTAGGTCAACTTAAAATATATATTAAAGATTCTTACCACCGGAAATATCAGGCATTGAGGGGTTCTCTGATCCAATAGCATCCATTGGCACAAACGGTCGTGCATCAGCACTCATAACTCGACGGTGGTGTTCTCTGCTTCTTGAACCAGCTCCCCTAGATGGAGCAGTTCTCCTCAGGAAATCCCTATCTCTGCGTAAACGCTGTAGGACACTGTAATGCGTGTACTTGCTACTCCCAACCTGTGCAGATTCTAAGTTTGGCAATTTCTCGTTTGCTAAAATCGCCTTTAAAAGAATCCAATTTAGTAACAGTAGATTTAAAATGAATGAACCTAATACCTCTGCAATAGCTGTGTAAAAACTACGGGCAACACCAGAACCCTCACCCGGTTCATCTTTAAAAGTGACCTTGACTCGGTTTACAGCTAACGGCGGTTGTGATGCAGACGCTCTTCTGTTATAATTATTATACTGTGTATTAAGTTCTTTGAATGTTTGCAAGAGCAGTTGTGTGCGGTCCCGTTCCATCTACACAATTCATATTTTAATTCTGACATTATATAACAAAAAAACAAAAACTAACTTTTGAAAGAGACAAGTCCCGTTGCTGATTATTTCTGAGTTTCTCCATGTCCCTTCTAAATTTGGCCTCTTTAACTGGAAAACCACCAAGTTCCGACACAACCGAGCCCGGCTCTAGTCCAACATCTTCCATAAAAACCCGGCCAAATAAATCCAAACTTAACCTCCAACGGCCAAGTAAAAGGTCGTGCGATACAGATTGACCAATGGTGGGTCTGTCTATGTGCAAGTTTGGGTTAGGTGTAGTTACGACAGTTACATTTGCTGATATTTCTTGGTTTTCTAAAGTTTCGGTTTGTTGGTTATCAATTGACATTAAGTCTGCATCTTCAACTTTCCGTTCTTGATGATTACTCTAAAAGTTTTAGATTATTTAAATCGTTTTTATAAGCTTGCAATACAATACAAAACAGATAGATCTCCGAGGTTAGTGAATAAAAACAAATATTATTTCAAATGTTCATGAGATACTTCAAATATGTGAAATTCTATTTAAAGCATAAGTAATTGCATTTTTTCATTCTTCATTCATTAATATTTTCGAAACAATTTAAGAAATATTGTTTATAACAATTATTTTTTGTTTTCTTTTTTACCAAAAGCAATACTATATTTGCTTCATCATGTAACTAGTAATTTTTATGGTAGCATTTCCAGATAAACATATTGCAATTTCAAATAATTGAGAATTATTTTAAGTTTATGTACTCAGTTGCATTTGTGAAATTGTATTTATGACTGGTTTACAGATATGTATTACATTTTTACATAAAATTTGCAATCCCAATATAATTATCTTTAAAAAGTAATAAATTTTAATCCAAAAAATCAATATTTGAATAAAAAGTACAGCCACCAACACAAACTTCACGCATCCATAACCTAGTTTCTATAAGAATGTAAACTTCGTATCTGTCCACAGCTCAAAACTTTACTAACTGTGGTCATCAGAAAGCAACAATGATCTCGGGAGGCAAGTGATATGCATGTCAAACTTCATCAAACTGCATACGTATGAACTCCCATCTTACAATTATATACCACACCTACAAACTTACCAGAGATGATCCAGCTCGTACGATAACACTTTTAGTAGGACTTCGAGTAGAACTAGATGTGGCAATCCCACTCTGTGCACCAAAATCTTGGGTGGGATCAGTTAGATTGGATGCCAGTAAATTGATAGGAGGCAATGATAACCCACCATTTCCTGAACTAGCTTCTCCAATGGTTACCTTACGTGGTGAGACAATAATTTGCGGCCTGGGTGTTGGCAGGCCTTGCTCGAGACCGACAGCAGCTAACAGACTTGGCGAGATTACTGAAGAGAGAGGTGGAAGAGACCCCGTGTCCCCACGCATGTGAGTTCCATCGGAATCTGAATTGTAGTCATGGTCTTGCCCATAGTTCACCGAAGATGATTCTTTATTGCACGACAGATCTTGAGGACGATCTTCATTTGCCTCTTCTGCAATAAAATTGATAATTGATGCAGGAAAAGGGGATTTTTCAATAGATAGTTGATGTTTGGTATCTCTTTCCCTGTCTGTGTTATCTACATATCTGCATAATGATATCACATTTCAAGAATATAAATCCTTAAAACTTTATAATATAATAATTATGCCAAACACCAACTGCAAGTTTGTATATATATATATATATATACGAATTACCTGAAGCAGTTTCACTATTAACAGCAGCCAACAAGCTCTCAAAGTTCTGGTAGTTCCTAACGGCCTTGCTAATACCAGCACTTGTGCTCGGTTGTGATGTTTCAACGACGGTGCTTAAATTCGGGACATCCATCAGAATTTTTTCTTCTTTATTTTCCATTTTTAATTCAACTTCGTTGCCTCTTTCAATCTCAATGTGTCTTTCCAGATCACTGCCATCATTTTCAGGATTGTAACTCGGCGGATAAACTAGAGGATTTGGACCCATTACATTAAACGTGGATGTGATTGGTTGATTAGCCCTTGCTGGATGGCTCATTGCAAAATCAGATGTCCGACTAGACAGCCCAAGCCGTGTGGGTAACGAGCCCAATGGATTTGCTGAACTAACAGCTAAAACAAAAAGTAAAATTGTTATCAACAGTGAATAAATAAGCTGAAGCAAATTTTAAATCAAATTAACATTATGGTTAAAACTGACGCTAAAAAAATAAAAAATACTTACTAGAAGGTGGTAAAGTAATGGGTTGTTTAGGAATGCCAAACAAATCTTCCCTTCGAGCATTTGGCTGCAACAAGTGGGGTTGGTCGGCCAGCGGCAATGCCTCTGCCATGGGACTCTCAAATGGGTCTGGTGGAGGGCAACCCAAGCATAAGGTTGATTCAGATCTCTAAAACATAATTCAATATAACTTCCTTGCCAAATTTAAAGGAGATAAAAAGCATACCTGGAAGAATGAATGCTTCCGACCTTTTCCAGAATTGGAGGTGTGTAAGGAGCCGCTTGTGGCATTCAGACTATTCGAGAGGGTTGCTAAATTGGATACGTCTTGATCATCCAGAGATTCTGTCTCCATTGCCACAGGAATGTCTTCTTCTCCTTCTTCATTTTCATTTTCATCCTGTGCAAAGATTGAGAACATGGAAAATAAAATATAGTACAGTGAAGTCTCCAATAAGCGGACACCGATGTCTCCACACTTTTTGTCCGTTTATTGGAGGCGTGCGCTTAAAAGAAACAATCATGTCCGGGTATAAGAAGTGTCCGTTTAAGAGAGAACACAAAAATTATTAAAACATGCAGAAAAGTGTATTTTATTGAACATAACTACAATAATTATAATTATAAATAATTATTGCCTACGAACACCGCAGTTAAACTGCTTAATATAAGTCCGAATTTATAAAACTCATAAATCAACAAGTTCTGGATTTTACAAGCAAACTACAGTAAAGAAATACAACGTTGAAATTAGTTCTGCGAAAACCGTGATAAGGCTCAAATATTTATAACAGGAGGGACTGGTATTAATTTTCACCAGGACGGTGACATAATATGCAATAATTATATGCGCAAATTAGATGTCTGGTCAAGGGGGGCAATTTTTCCTAAAAATGAGACTTATGAACTGTCTGTGTCCGTGTATTAGAGGGTCCGGTTAAAAGAGGCTATTTAACATGTGTTAATAATAGTGCTGTCAATCCGCCAAAAAATTTCAAACCGGTTAACCGGTTCGTAAGAAAACCGGTATTCGAAAAATCCGGATAACCGGTTAATTATCAAAAACCGGTTTAAGCCGGTTTTTCGGGCCGGTTTCTGGACCGGCGTTTTGGACCGGTTATGTGGGCCGGTATTTTGGACCGGCTATTTGGACCGGTTATTTGGGCCGGTATTTTGGACCGGTTACTTGGACCGGTGTTTTGGGCCGGTTTGTTGCACCGGTTTTTGGGCCGGTTATTTGAACCGGTTTGTTGGCCCGTTTTTGGCCCGGTTTTTTGAGCCGGTTATTTGGACCGGTGTTTTGGGCCGTTTTTTGACCGGTTTTTGAGCCGATTTTTGGAGCCGAAATTTTTTAATCGGTATTTTATAAATTCAGTATACGCAATCATTGCTTATTGAAATGCGAAAAAATAGTATACGCAATCTCGTTAGAAAAGTGTTTTAACTAAACTCGTATGGCTTTTTAAGTTACTCGTTCGCTTCGCTCGTTCGTACTCAAACAAGCCACCCTCGTTGAGTAAAACCTCGCTTTTCTAAACTTGTTGCGTAATATACTATTAATTGATGAATTGACAAGATATATTCACTGCAATAAAATACGAAAACAATATTTTAGGTAACACTTTGCCTAACTAAAGGAACGCAGACCGCAATGGAAAATATTATATACTTTTTCCTCGGGATCTTTTCCTTTCAGAAGTCGCTTTCCGCAGATTTTTCGCATTTTATCTAGTAAATGTCACTGTTGTGGTTGTATTTATAATTCAAGAAGGTTCGAGTCCAAAAATTTGGTGATTGTGATTCTGTTCGTTTCTGATTCTGATCCTTACTTTCAAAAAGAGTTTCATTTTACCTGCTCGCTCAAGAAAGTGTACTGTATTTATTAAAAGTACCTCTCAAGTTAACCTTGAACTTCTAAACCACAATTCTGGAAAAAAAATATAAAAATAGAATTATAGCATAGCCATCCAAGGGTAAGTCTAAGTACATCCGGTTTTGCATTTACAACTGCACGAAAGAAAGTCTTTTGTTTTGCGTTTATCCGACCTCGTGTGCTGTAGTAGGTAGGTACTAGGTACCTCTACCTATAAATGACCATAAAAATTAGATAAACGAAACTGAAATAAACCGTCAATGAATTGGTGTACAAAACCGCAAGGAAAAATGTCAGTCTACCATTTTTTTTAAACAATATGTGAAGAAAAAGCTATAACGTAGATAGTTTTTATTAATTAATATTGTGAATAGAATAAAAATTTGCAAGATTTAAAACTGAAATGATAGAAAACGTTGCAAAGATCTAACATTCAGAAAACCGGTGTTTGGACAAACTTGTGATATTAGAATAAATTAGATGTGGGAAATATTGCAGAAATGTAAAGTAGGTAAATCAAAATGTGGAAACAATACACATAACAAAAACACAGGCATAAAATCTACCAGAACAAAAACAGAAAATTTTAATAATAAACTGCGTGATTGATGCGTAGTGGCAGTTAAAAAATGTACGAACGATTATTTACTTGCTCACATTTTGTCGAGCTTTCATTTTTTTAAATATAAAGTTATAACTTCAAAGATTAAAATCTATGATTTTTTAGATTTTACAATGAAACCTATTTTACATGTTCTAGGAATGGTCTTCAACAGCTGTCTTGTTACTTCTTAGAAATAGAATATATTAGAAAATTGTGGCTCTAATTATGTCATAAATAGCAGTGGCATTTCCTATCGCCATTTGAAGTGAAAATTAAAAAAAGTAATTGTAATTGGCTAAAAAAATTTGTGTCCGAATTTTTAAAAATGTTCAAAAAAGTAAAACAATTTTGAGATGATTATTCTTCTCGTCTCGAGAAATGTTTTAGCTACAAAAAAGGGAAAACAAGAACGGGTACAAAAAATGTTAATTTATTAAAATACTTAAGCATTTGGTGGGGCTTCTTCACTCACGACAGTTTAATTAAATTATACAGCACTAACCTGCAATGAGAAATATATTGTTTACCTGGAAATTTTAATAGAAAAAGGTGCCTGATCATGCGATGTCTGCCCAAAGTACATAGCAAGACAGTTATAATAGTTTAAAATTTAAATAAATGTTTATTGCCTGTAAGACGAACACCAAATATTCTAGTATTTGTTAGAGCTTCTATTTTTAAATGGATATAACAGAATTGGCAACTTTTTACGGAACGTTTGCCTACATTGAGTTGAGGAAGTTTATTGTTGCCATTTTATTAGTACAATAACTATACAGAATAATAAAATTTTAACAGCTTCCGAGATTAAAATAAAAGACATCTGGCATAAATCGCCCTGTCCGAATCCGTAATCCGTATACCTTAGAAATACAATTGGGTGTATTGTAATTTTACGAATTTAATATTTCCTACTAGAAACTTAGAAATAATTATCTTTTCTAGACTCTAGTAATTGGTTGATGCCTGTGTTGAATAAAATATGATTTAAATTTAAAGTTTCATTTTATGATTCTTTTTAGAGTTAATAAAAATTAAGCATATTCTTGCGAAATTATTAAATCCTTGAAAAGGAGAAAACGCTCTAAAATCTCGAAATTTCTCGAACTCGTCTCCGTTTCAAGGATGTAATTCTCGTCTCGAAAATAATAAACCGGCCCAAAAAACCGGCCTAAAAACCGGTTTAAAAAACCGTTATTAAACCGGCCTAAATAACCGACTTAACAAACCGGTCTAAAAAAGCGGATTAAAAAACCGACCTAGGAAACCGGCCCACAAAACCGGCTCAATAAACCGTCCTAAAAATCCGGCTCAAAAACCGGTTTAATAGACTGGTTTAAAAAACCGGCACCGAATCGGACTCAAAAAAACCGGGTAGTCGGTTAACCGGTTATCCGGATATTGGTTTCTTACAAAAAACCGGTTTTCGGTTAACCGAATAATCCGGTTTATGCTGCCAGCACTAGTTAATAATAGCAGAACATTGGTTCTACGAAATGTGTCCGTTTATAGGAAGTGTCCGCTTATAGGGAGTGCCCATGATAGGAGGTTTCACTGTACTCTACAATCTAACTGCTGTTTGGACCTTAACGTCACAAAATGACTAACTCAAGGAAAACTCTTAAATCATAAAAGGGTTGTTTTAACAATAGCACAAACACAACTAAAAATATTCAAATAGATAACATCCCTATTATGAATTTAACCATACAAAATCTATATATTTTAGCAGTGCAAAGCAACAGTAGTCATTTATGTATATTTCTTTGTATTAATTGAATGCCGTAAGTCATTAATTACTAAAACCAATATTTTTGGCAACAAATTACTATAAATACATGCAAATACAATTTTAATTTTGCATTTTAATAGGACGTGAAGAAAATTAAAATTAGTTATTTAAGGTTGAAGGGTGGCAAGTGCAGTTTACCGGTAGAGACCGGTACAAATAGGTTTAAATTCCCAAGTTGCTTATATACTTCTGCAAGATCAGAAAATAGTTATTTATTGTACAAGACGATAAAATTGTACTTTATCTTTGAGAGTGTTTTTTAGCGTCGAGACGTCAGTCGAGACGCTAATTACGCTCGAGAAGATAATGCGATTTTATCGTCGTGTGCAATACAACATTTTTTTCTATAGCACGACTTCAAATTCAGGTGAAAAATAAAATTTCAAAGAAAATTGTAATTTTTGGCACAAAAATCGCAACTGTGTTGCTCCGTTACTACGGATATGAATTACTCTGTCAACAAATGTCAAACAAATTTTACATTCTGGTTTTTGTGGAGTGTTCAGTATTTTTGCTTTTTGTGTACGAAGTGAATACGAAATGTACGGAAAAGAATTAACACAAGAAGAAGAAAACTAATAATGTTAATTGTAAAATTACACTTGTTAATCCTTCGAATTAATGTGTTTGAATTTGTAAATTTAATTGAATAAAAAAAGTTAAAACATTTTATCTACCCTTGCTGTTAAAGTGTTACTTTATCTACCCTTGCGGTTAAAGTGATACTTTATCTACTCAAAAGAGTTGCTATAACAACATTTTAACATTAGCTATAGAAAAAATTAAATTTTAAACACTAAACACATATTTATTAAAAATTACAACCATATTTTCTAAAATTTAATTTTGTTGTTACCTAATGCTATTGCTCTGGAGTTGTGTGAACAAAAACAACACCAAGTTCTACTGAGTAATGCAGAAATGCTGTTTCACCCTTTACATGCTTGTGCCCATTACAACAAACCACACAATACATCTTTCAAAAAATTTCAGCATTTTACCTGATCATTCCAAGGTGGCAATGGCAGACCTTCTCTAAGACTGTCGCCTTCAGATGCCTCAGAGCTGCCAGAACGCATATAATAAATAAGGGCATCAAAAACATATGCTACGTGTTTAAGGGCCGATACGTCCAGTATAGGCAATGAATCAAGATGTTCACTATTATGTGCCCTCATTAGTGATAAGCAGTATGATAAGAACTCTCTCCTGGCTGAATGCGCATCTACACCTACAACAAACTTCAATCAGCAAAACTGAATTAAATATTACTTTTATTCTCTTACTGTCTCTTTCGGGTCTGGACCGACTGCCTTCGACATTACTCGTAAAGCCAACAATACGTGTTCCGCTAGAACTGCTGGTGGTACCAGTTACAGTATGGCCACGACCTGATCTAGCTGTAGCTGCAGCACCTAAAGCAACTAAGGATTTAAAAGTAGCATTTGTATTTTTTGTTTTTTTCTGTAATTACCTCCAACATTAATTCCTGTAGTATGGAGCGGATGTGCAGGATGAGTAGGGTCAGCTGAATGAGTAAGGGAAGCTCCAAATCGCAACTGGGCTTCTGTAGCATCCATAACAGTCAAAAGCCAATCCCATGTAGGTTTTAAACGAAACTCAAGGTAGATCTAAAATTAAGCAAGACAGCTTTTTACTATTAAAATAACATTGGAAAAACGTATCAAACAAATAAAATCTTATTAACAGTCTATCGAAATTATTTATTTTCTATACAGGGTGGGGCAATAGTGCGTGGAGTTCGATAGCTCGTATACCGTAACAGATAAAAAAGCTTTCTAATGCAGATGTAAACTATGGGTAAATGCGCATACATTAAAATTATTTTCAAATATACAGGTTGTTACAAAAAAGTGTGGCACGCTTAAGATAATTTTTTTTAAATGGAATGCCCTGAATATTTTTGCATATTTAATACTTTTCTTGGGATGTTTATTCATATCTAAAATATTAGCGCCATCTAATGTACGGTTTAGAAGTAATAAATTTTTTTTCAAAAATTTGATTTTTACATTACTCCGTTAACAATTCACCACTTCCGCGTTAGGACCTTATTGTAGGAGGTTGTAGAGTGCTGTTGTTTAAATATCGTAGAGCCACCATGTACAGGGTGTTCAAAATTAATTTTCACATTTTGAGAACTTCAAAGTTATTTTTCTCAACTTTTGCAAATGGAAAACCCTGTATATTTTTTAACGATGTTATGTAGAATTAATTAGCGATCATTTTTGTATGTACATCCTTAAGGCTATTTGTAACCACTTTTGATTTATTGAGCAAATAGTACAATATTAAACAATATTTATTAAAAAAAATTAAGGTTTTTCAAATAAGAGAGAATTTATCTGTTACGGTATACGAGTTATCGAACTCCCACCCACTATTGCACCACCTGGTATACTTATTAAATAGTTAATATTTACCTGCACATTGCAAATGTCATCCTGAGTTATGTCCAAATGAGCAAACGATGTTGGCATTATATGTAAGTCTTGCATAAGTGACAACAAGTCTGAAATTTGTCGAATAACAATTCCTGAAAAAAATAAGACATGATTAAATGTTTTAATTTTATTTTTTACTTAACAGAAGCATTGTTGCCTTCGACAATGACATGTTATTGCATTGAAATACTTATTAAGTAGCAAAAAGCTAATAAAATCCACTGAAATTATTAATATTATTTTTATTTATTAATTAAACTAATATAACCCAACTCGAGCTACTTCAACTATGTCATTCTGGTTTCATCAAAAACTGAAGATAACTTAGGTGCATTATCTTAAGCCTACACTAAATTATGCTGAAATAACCTAAGCTACGTTCGTCATGTAATTTTCATTTCTGGAATTTTTTACACTTGGCCTACACTATGTTAGCTTAACCTTTTCATTACGGGCGTTGTTTTTACTCCGTGGGCTGTCAGAACGGGTGTTTCCAAGCCTCGCGCACACGTGCGTGTGCCGTCTGGGGTTCCCGATTTTAAGTCTACACGCAATCATGCGTTTCCCGTGCTTACAGCTTATATCTGAAGGGAATTAAAAAGTAAAACTTTAATTTAAAATTTTTATTATTAACGCAAAATAAATTCGAACAAATTCAAAATATCAAAAATGGAAACTACAAACAAAATATTATTGTTATATGGGTAAAAAATATACAAATTTACTTTGGGAGCGAAAATTTTTAACGCCAGGATAGTTTCTTTGTATGATAGTCCTGAAAGCATGGAATAAGACATAATGCAACGTCTCATTGCTCACACTGGTATGAGGTATCCTTCCTTATTATTGATGTCATTTTCATACAACAGTTTTTCAAGTTCTTTGTCAGTTAGATATTTATTTATAAAATATCTAAAACCACCAATGTTCGCGCTAAACCATTGCTAGACTGTGAAATTAATTACAATAACGAACGCCAGACTACGACCAAATCAGCTGCACCGTAGAAGGTCACAGCATCAGGGAACATGTTTGTATGTCCGCAAACGGGCAAATCCCGTATAGAAGGCCTTCCCAAGCATGTTGTAAATATGCGTGTCCCATGTATATGTCAGTCAACAATCTGAGCATTTTTGCGGCTGCCGTAATGAAAAGATTAAGCAAAGATAACATAACCTGAACCCAGCCTAACCTTTAATCAAAATACACTAAGTTGAACTAAGTTAGCTTGAGCCTACATAAAATAAACTAAGATATAAGGTAATTTAAAATACATCTGCCCTATAATTTAGATTGTTTTTTTTCCTTAAATCTAGTAAACTAACCTAATTCAATCAAATCTGGTATAAAGTAAATTATGTTCCTTTAGTTTGAGCTCCATTTCCAAAACCTAACTTAAGCTACCTAAACTCTACTCTTAAATGCAACAAGTTCATGTACGAATTAATTTAGATTTTATAAAATGGTCAATTTCAGAATGTAGAATTATTTTGCTTTAGCACAGTGTACTATTTTAAAAACAGAACTTAAACCTGTTGAGATAGTTAAAGTTATTTCAGAACTTACCAAAAGCTCTAGCTAAGCAACTAGCAGTAGTGGCCATGGTTACAGGTTCAGTACTAGCAGCAACTGCCGTGTTACCAGCCGTGGATCTTCGAAGAGAACTAGGATCGATGAAAACAAGATTTGAGCCACCAGCCAACCGTACACCAGTTGATCTGTTGGCCTCACGTGACCGGATGGCCCACTGCATATTCTGGGGAGCCAAGTTACTGCGTTGACCATGCCCCGCAGCATTGCTGTAACGGCTTCTTTGATAGACACAATCAAAATTCATGAGAACAAAGGCACGACACAAAATAAGCAACCAAAACCAAATCCATCAAGACTCAAAAGAAGGAAGAGAATAATTGAAGAGGGTTTTGTTGCTGCTTAATAAAACATTATAAGTAAAAATAAAATAAAACTATAATAAATTTCAAATAAGCATGCAGTGCTTGTAATGAACTAAATGTAATAGCCCTAGCCCTGATTGGTCAAAACAAAGTCATTATTATAATAATTATTGAAAACCAAAATGCTTTCTGAAAACTATCAAGATTACATTCACCATGAATTATTTCAAAAATATAAAAGGAAAAGCTGATAAACAGTGGCCAATAAACTTTAGCCTACAATATTCACACACAAATTATTTACATGTTGTGAATGAAGTGGGAAAAAGAGAATCTATGACTTCACCAACCAAGAGGATACTAAAAAAGGAGCCATTCTAAGTTATGCGCATTTCATTATAAAAAACGATTTACCCACCATAAAAAAGGTTTTGTAATTGGCAAATGAAGACAAACCTATGCCAAAATTTTCTAAAACAATGCTTTGGAGAATTCTTCACGGACTAGACTACTAATATAAAAAAAACAAGGAAAAGGTTAATAAAAAAAAAAACTGATATGGTTTTAGGAAGGTGGAAATATTTAACATCTACCAAGAAGTTTCCCCACAAAGGCAAAAAAGTTTATTTCACGGACGAATCGCGAGTTAATGATGAGCATATAATATTATGGGTTAGGAAAAGAACAAAAATAGAGGATGTTATTGAAAGGGTAGGGGGCCTTGAGACGAGACTGGGCTGGACACGTGGCCAGGGCAGAAAACAAACGGAGTGGAATTGTAATTACATAGAGGCCATGAGGAGAGAAGTGTGGGGCAACCACAAATCAGATTAAAGAATGATATTAAGAGAATAATAGCCATTTATTAAAAAATATGGCATGTGCAAAAAGTCAAAAAATATAGTTTAAAAAAACCATTCCATATGTTGTTTACGATTTAATAAAAACAGTCTCAACACTGCCACCATTACTGTACACTTAATCCCAAAGAAATCATTTGGATTCGGGGATTACTGTAGTTAGACATACCAAAAATGACAAAATTCAAGTTAAAATTCTTTTAATGATGCATGACAGTATTATTCAAGATAAACTGTATAGAACATGTGATTAAAGAACAGAAAAATTTGGAACAGTTGAATGGGATAGTAAGGAATATCGTACTCTCTCTCTTCGAGTACTTTATATCTTGTAAGGCGTAGCTATCTTCTCTCCTATGCCTGTGTTACACATTTTAAAGTACCTCACACATAAAGAAATAAATTAACCTGGCTGCCATATTGACATTTATCTTTTTAACATTGTCAATCTGGCCTTGCACTTAAAACACTATCTACTGCATGCTTATTTAAAATTTAGAGTAACCAAACTATTCCTAACGAGCAAAAATTATACAAGCTTCAAATATTACGGTGACTATTCACTGAAAATTGTATAAACAGAATTTTCTTACCTGCGCCTTTCAAGCTGTTCATCTGTTAACGTGTAGTCCTCGGTGTCCTGCTCGTCAGTTTCCCCGGCTTCACTTTCTTCCTCCTCCTGTTGGCTGGACTCACCGCTCTCGTCTTCCGGAAACAGCAGCATGCCTGATAAATTAATTGTACTATCACGTTACACTCACACTCACACAAGTTCACCTCACACATTCTTTAAATCGCACAAGGAAAAAATTCAAAAGTACCTGTGTCAGAGCCTGCAGTCGCTCCAGTTTGTACGGACCGCTGAGCGGATGCTGCGTCTTGGTTGCTATGATTATCATCACTGTCTGATTCGGTTTCTGCTAGCAGATCTAGCTCAGGATCGCTATCCTCACCTTGGCCGGCACCACCCTCTTGTTGATCCGATGGTGCTTCCGGAGGTTCTCCTTCATTCAACGAAGACTGTCGAACCGTAATTGGAATTTCACGGTCTGCTGGGGCATCCTCGTGTTCAGACGCATTGTCATCATCGTTATCTATAGCCATACCTAAGCCTAACAATTAGCAACAGTAGAATAAAATCGAATAATCTTTGTCTTACTTTCACCATCATTAGTGTCGTCAAGGTCTCTAACAGCAGCGGCTCGCCGAACAGCTTCTGCCAAGAAAGGCAAAGGCTCCGAAACAGATGCACTTACTATGGGCCGCATTCCGATTGGCGCCAGAGGGTCCACTAAGAAGAGCTCTTCAGATCCCTGAATTTTAAAGAAATTCAATTTTCATTCTCAATTAACTGTTCGACTACCAAGAGTGTTATTACAATATTTCTGATGTATGACAATGCAAATTTGAACTTTAGTCTCATGAGACCAGCTCAACCCCTGTTTATGAAAACATTATTGCAGAACCAAGTTGCGCGTGTAATCCTGCATAAAACAATTGCAAAAAAGGAAGCATCTTCTGCAACATTTGCCTAAAAAAACCTTCTCTTTAAGGAAGTTATTTTAAAATGAACACGAAGAAAAAATAAGAAATTTTCGAATTTTGTTAAGATCTGTACTAAAACTGCATTTTTCTTATCAGCAATTGTAATATGCATTATTACACACAGTGACATCAAGTTTCAAATAATATAATTTTCATAGCTTCACTTCAATGTTGCCTGATTTCTCATTTCTACCAGGTATGCAAATATGAAACAGGAATTTTTGTATAGAAAATACACGTTTATTGTATGAAAATGAAACAAAATATTTTATTCGAAGTATTGCAGGTATACATTTTTCCCATCTCTCTGACAATTTATGGATGCCACGCCAAACAAACTGTTGCTATTTTGAGACAAACCAATTATCGAGCCATTTTCGTACATTTTCGTAAGAAGTGCTCAGCGATGCAAATAACTAGTAAACGAACGGTGCCAAGTCTGGTGAGGAAACTGCATGCGAAAGTATTTCCCAACTAAACGCCTCGAACGTTTCTTTGACCGGTTTTGCTGTGTGGGATGGTGCATTATCATGAAGCAAAATCACTTTGTGTTGCCTTTTTTGATATTCTGGTCGTTTTTCACGCAAAACTTGATTTAAATCAATCATTTGTTGTCAGAAGCGTTCAGTATTAACGATTTCGCCAGGTTTTAGCAGCTCATAATAGATCACACCCTTCTGATCCCACCAAACACAGAGCATTGTCTTCTGTCGATAGCGATTTGGCCTTGCAGTCGATGTCGATGGTTCGCCTGGAGTTACCCATGATCTTTTACGCTTGGTATTCTCGAAATATATCCCCTTTTCATTGCCAGTCACAATTCGATGGAGAAATAACTTTCTTTTGTACCTGGCGAGCAGCATTTCGCAAGTGGTTTTTCGGTTTTCCTGCTGTCTTTCATTCAGTTCATGTGGAACCCATTTTCCCATCTTCTGGATCTTTCCCATGGCTTTCAAACGTATGGAGATGGCTTCTCGTATCACATTTAAATGATCCGCGAGTTGTTGTTGCGTTTGAGCATCATCCTCATCCAACAGTGCTTGCAATTCGCTGTCTTCAAACTTTTTCTGTGGTCTCCCACGTTCTTCGTTTCTCATGTCAAAATCGCCACTTTTAAATCTTTTAAACCACTCAAAGCACTGTGATTTACCAAGAGCATACTCACCATAAACTTCGACAAGCATTCGATGTGTTTTCTTCAAATGGTAACAGAAAATCAATGCTATACGCAAATCGTAGTTTCCAGGCACAAAATTCGACATGTTCAACGCTATTAAAACTATGCGGTTGTATGAAACTTGTATTCTTGCAAGTTGAAAATCTTCGTCAGATGTCAAAACAAGAAAATGGCGTCAATGATGCGGTTTGACGGTAACTACATTGACAGGTAGGGCCATCTATGGACAAATTCCAGTTTCATATTTACATACCTAGTACATTCAATATCTTGAAAACTCAGCCTGAAAGAACCTTTTTTTCTATTGTTCTCATACTTATAAAAAGTTCCTCAACAATGTTCATTTTACAAGCTACTGTTTGATCATGCTGCAGAAAGCTTCATGAAGATATCTTTAGAAATCACCAAGTATCAGATGAGTATCAATAGCTTTTTGTTTCAAGATAGCAAACTAGTTTTAACCATAATTTCAAAGAAATTATAATTTTAGTATTGTTATAAATGTCATCCTTGGGCCTCATAGTTAAAACCCACAATGTAATGATGATGATGATGAAAAAATGAAATGTTCGATTTTTCCTTTTTCACAATTCTATAAATAAGAATGCAATGTAAAAAAATCTATTCAATATAGCTCTTTCTGCGACCAATTTAACAACTTTAATTAAACTGGAGGATTGAAGAGCTGACGAAATATGTTATCCCGAGTAGTTACAAATGATTGGAGGAAAGTGAATGGCTTAGACTAGAAAACTCACTACTGTTCATTTCATACAGTGCTTATGAACCAGTTGTCAATTTGATATTAATTACTTTTTCTTTGGTTCTTTATTTTTTTATATTAGTTGAATAAAACACATGAAAGTGACATCATCTTAGTAAATTTTAAAAACAATATAATTTTCAAAAAGATGTGTTGATAGCTTCAGAGTAATTAGTCGGCAAGTATTACTACAAACACCTATATCCAGTATTTCCAAAATTTTCTGATGCTTTCTAATAAATACGTTTCTGAATTTTAGTAAAAACAGTCTTGTGTATTATCAATGTATACAACTATTTTTTAAATATTCTTATAATTTGTAATAAACATATTTCGTTTTCTATTTGTAACTTACATCCTTTCATATTTTCAATAGAATATATTTTAAAAAGCAAAATACTAGACTAAATGGAAACATTCATAAAGGAGCAATTGAAATGTGTTTCTAGCAATTTTCCATGGCCATACTGATCTCTTCAGGCTAAACAGCTATTGGGCACTACTACGCATAGTCACTTTAGTAGGCCATCAGAAATTTTCATTGACTAAATGCAAGGTTAGAAACAAGAAAACCAGTGTGACGTTTATGTTGGGTCACTGTATGGCTCTATGACAGTAAAAAAACTGTTTCAGGACTTACATTAATAATTTCATTTACAGAAGTTGCCAAGGAAAAGGGGGCTGTGGGTCTGGCAACACCCAATCTCACGGGTGCAATCAGCGAATCAGCAGTCTCACAAAGTTCTTCAATTGATACTTTCACCATAGACCGGAAAACTCTCCTGCATTTACTAATTGGCAGATTGTAACCACCAAGGCTGCTGTAAACGTTCACAAACTGTTATCACGCCTTTCCAACAAAGAAGCCTTCTTACCTTCGGCGCTTCATTGAATTTGGTGCCATTTCAACACTAAATATCACAAAAATTCTGACAACAGATCTCACAAAACGCCTCGCAACCTGAGTGGCAAACTCCCGATGCTCAGAGTCGCCTCTCTTCATCTCCCTAACCAGAGTTTCAATCAACACCTCCAACACTTCGAGGTAACACTTGACAAGCAGATAATGAGTGAATTTATCTAGCAACGTTGTTCCGGTCTGGTTAGCAATGTAGGGCTGATCCTCGTGGACAGCATCTTGGTCTTCTTTCGACCCTGACATGATCATGCTACGTACAGCTTTCCAGTCACCTAAGAGACACTCAAGAGCTCTACGGCTAAACCTTGGAGGTTCCAAGTCATGATCAGGCATATCTGATTCAACTAAAAAATTAGAGACAATGAAAATATATTACAAAGTTAAATATATAATACATAAGTTATTAAAGCTATTTTGTTGATTTTCAAAGTTAAAAAATAATAACAGTTTTTCTGTTTTGGTGATTGTTTCAATATTATACATATACAGGGAATTTTTCTTTTTAGTATACATTGCCTATGTATACTTTTAAAAGAAACGCGTCAATTTCGCCTATTGTGTATGCAACAAACTATACCGACAACTAAAAATCAGAAACAAACGTCACTATAGTTGTAAATTATTTGAGTATGAAGGTTATGTTGATGCAGTGTTTATATTAAATAAGTAGTTCACCTTGTAGGTATATAGGGCGCAGATGATGACTTATTTATTAAATAAAAATCGACAGGATGATGTTACCGTAAGGTCCGTGCACATTATATTTCTTTTGTACAAAACACATACATCAGCGGTCAAAGTAGTGTAATGGTCAGCATGGCTGCCTTCCACGCAGTTGATCCGAGTTCAATTCACGGCACAAACTTTTTTTAATTATTATTATTCAACGTAGCATAAAATATTTCATTTCATTTCTTCGGTTAAAACGTGATTACTTTCAGTTTTTATTTTATGGGAATTTATTACGCATCCCTCTGATTTAAATTTTTTAACAATTGTTTGACACTAAATAAAGATTAATTTTATGTTTTAGTATGGAATTAATTTGATTGCTGTGGTCACAGCATGCTTGAGTTGTCTGTATAGTTGGTTGCCTATACAATAGGCGAAATTGACGCGTTTCTTTTAAAAGTATACAAAGGCTATGTATACTAAAAAGAAAAATTCCCTGTATATTAATAAGTATGAATTTCAACGAAGTAAGGCAGCAAACAATTAACAGATTGTTTCAATGCTTATCCCAGCTGTTAAAATACTGACATAAACAACTGTAACACATTTTACAATTGCTTAACTTATAAACATTTATACATGAAAACACAATTGGTTTAAGTAATTTTTTTGCATTATTATTTAATTTAAGCAGTACATACCCAACAAAGGTTATACTGTCAATTTGCAGCAAAACATTGCCAATAACCAAGGAAACTAAGATTGTAAAACCACCCAAAAAACCAAGAGCGACTAACCCCCCAGTTAAAATCAACAAATTACAATCATGAATAATAAGTGTAAAAATAAATCAGAAAACTTACTGTCAGAGGAGGGAGTTTTATTTCGGGAACTTGCAGATGCAGTTCTGGGACGAGCAGCTCGGTACTGTCGCTGCTCTTGGTTCTGCCGGCCTACCGTTTGAGCCAGGAACAACAGAATGCTCTCACCCCTTAAACAAAAATGTTAATTAAATATGTGTTATTCTTAAAAACAACAATACGCCCTGTATATTTGTAGATAAGACCACAGCTCAGATCAGATTAATTTTTCACACTAAGGTATTTTTTATTTTTGCATTCCAAATTCAACCATAAAAGTAAATGGTACAACATTTTCAAGATAATTACAATTATTGACTAAAGTTGAATTGTATCTTGCTCTATTTTTTTGAAATACTACTAATTAATAAGTAAACACATTACTAATAATTTCAATACTGTGTATCTTGTTCATTTGCTTTAATCTGAAATACAAGTTACACAAAATAATAATAATTGACATCATTAATTTAACCGATTGGAAAGCAATATCAACTTGCATTTTGTTTATTTACACTAATAAATGGATTTTTAATTGTTTTCCAAAGCCACTTGATAAATTTGAAATTTAAATTTCATTGATCTTGAAATTTTTTTATGCAACTGTTGCATTTAATTACATGGTAGAAAAGTAAAGCAAAATTATACTTTACCTACAAAAGACATCTATAACAACTAATATGCAATGTTTTAATGGAAAATATTTATTAATCTTTCACCATCATCTTCTAGATTATCATAATAGTAACAAATACAAGGGCAAGATCAAATAGTTTTGAATAGACTCATTGATACATTGTTCAAGAACATTCAGCAAGTGTGAGAATAGAAAAAAAATTACTTAGATCAAGTATACCAAATATTAAGACCTGGTTTTACCATTCCGTTACTGACTATTAGTTAACGTCAACTAGTAGTTCTGGACCTCGGCCGGTTTTACCATCCTTTGTCAACCTGTAGTCATGTTAATAGACAGCTACTCAAAAACTCTACAAGACATCTTTAAGAAAGTTGACTACAGTAGGTTGTTTTACACAAATTGATCTTACGTTTTCACCAACGCTAGTATGCGTAATGCAGATCACCGCCATTCTCAGCTGTTACTTGTAACCATAGAAATAACACAACAATATATAATAATAACAAGTGTTATTTATTTCTATGCTTGTTACTTACTGGTCGTTGTTAGTTGTGCTTAATTTCATTTCAGTACGTGTTTATCAATTTCGTTTGTTCTATTTTATTTATTAGTTTTCTTTAGCGTTTAGATGATTTTTAAATTTGATTAGAATTTTAGGGTAGTTATTCATTTGAATTAGTATTTGTATTGTGCCTTCTATGAATAGGCACTGCTTCCAAAATATCTTCCTCATCACTTCAACTACTAGTTGACGCCATTTTTTTTCTTGACTACAGATTGTAAAACGACAAAGCGTCTGTCAACCGTTAGTCAAGCGTTGACTATCAGTTAACTAGAGGTGGTAAAACCAGGCCTAAGTTTAATTCCCTCATTTTCAATTTGCTCACTTTAATAAAATATGTTGCTCAGCAAAATAGAATTATATAATTATTGATTATGCATTTGCATATATTTAACATTTCGAAATTCTGATAAGACTGTCTAAAAATACATTAATCGGTAAAGGCATTTATTATTTTTTTTTTCTGCAAGTATAAAGCATTACAGCTTCAATCCAATGTTGCCTGATTTCAACTCTACATTCAATATCTTGCAAACTTTAGATAATGTTTTTTTTTATTTAGGTCATACTTTTTAAAAGTTCCTCAACAACGAATTGTTCAGTTTATGAACCACTATTTGATCCTGCTGCATAAAGCTTCATGAAGATATTGTTACAAATGATCAAGTATCAATTTAGGTAACAATGATTTTTTTGTAGATTGCAAACTAATTTTAACCATAATTTTAAAGAAATTATAATTTTACTATTGCTATAAATGCCATGAGTGAACCTTATAGTTATAAAACCTACAATATAATAATGATGATGAAAAAATGAAATGTTAGATTTTCCCTTTTTCACAATCCTATAAATAAGAATGCAATGTAAAAAAATCTATTCATTATAGCTCTTTCTTGCGACCAATTTAACAACTTCAATCTAATTAAACTGGAGGATTGAAGAGCTGACGAAATATGTTATCCTGAGTAATCACAAATGATTGTAAGGGCGCAAATGGCTTAGACTAGAAAACTCTTTACTGTACATCTCACACAATGCTTACAAATCATTTGTCAATTTGATATTAATTACTTTAGTTTTGTGTATTATTATTTGAATAAAGCACATGACAGTGACACCATCTTAGTAAATTTCCAATTCATTATAATTTTCACAAAGATATTTGTGATGGTTTCAGAGTAATTAGTCGGAAAGTATTACTACAAACACCTACATTCAGTATTTCCAATATCTTATGTTTTCTAATAAATATGTTTCTGTTTTTAGTCAAAACAATCTTGCGTGTTCTGATACCAATTTTTCAATTATGTTCTGATAATATCTGTAATAAATATGTATATTATGTTAGTTGTAACATACATCCTCTATTTTCAATAAAATACATTCAGAAAAATCAGATTAAATCGAAACATTCAAGATAAAGTATGTGAATAATATTATTTCCAAAAAGTTGTAGCTAATTTAAAATTCCTTTCTATAATCACTGCTGGCATATAAGGAAATCTATTGGCTAACCTTTATATAAATGCTTTTAAAGTAAAATCTAATACGAGAAATTAAAAATGTGTATGCTGTCTCTTTGTTCTGTAGTGGCCCAAGAGAGCCACAAAAGCCGTATGATTAGCTTCTACAGAATATCTGAAACAGCAATTTACTGATAAAGCAGCAACTAATGAACTATCCAAATTAATATGTGAAAAGTAGTTAAGTGCTATTAAAAGGAAGGACATAATAAAGGAAATAACGCATGTTAAAATAAGTTAAAAATATACCTAACAACTAACTTACGATCACCTTCTACCAATTATGTTTTTGGAGATAACAGAATTTAGTTCAATACAACACCAAAAAGTAAATGCACATTAAAAGCGACAGCCAACTGCAACCCTACAATCATTTACGGAATTCCAATACAAATATTCCCACCTTGAGTTTCGATTATGAATTAATCAAATTTGACTAAGTAGGAAAACACTAAATATTTTTTAAAATCAGAGAATCTTTTGACAGAAAATAAAAAATAAAAATGAAAAAAAAACTTGTTTAAAAACTTCTCAATTAAAAAAGTACAAAAATTCAAAAGCAAAAACTATAATTCAAACAAAAATTTTGATAAAAGTAACAAAACAAAATTTTGTTTTGCATCAACTTACCGTGAATTGGGCAAAACAACAAGATTAGTGTCCCTAACTAGTCGTGTCAAAAGCTCATATCTCACAGCCTGATTGCCCATGACGAGAGCTTTACATTTACACTTTTCCCAGCAGTCGCAATAGGCCGTGGGGGAAGTACGTTTCAACTTACAGTCGTGACCTTTATGACAAACCCTGGCACATTCTGTGCAACAACATAATGTGCCAGTTAATCCGCATGTACGACACTCAAAAATGTCCTACGGAAAAAAAAGTTAAAACATCAAACATCTCAGAAGTCAAATATAATAATTACTTGATTGATGTGTTCAGCTCCGGTCCATGTGAAACTGCAGGTGTCGTTGCAGCATAAAACATGAAGAGGGGAATGATCTGAATTGGATCCTTTTGGGAAAATCATCTCTTTCTGTTCTTGAGGTGTGCCCAGTTGTGTAATCCGTTCAAAGATTTCCAAGGCTGCTGGATAGCTGCGGGTTGACACGGCCAGCATGAACGGGGTCTGCCCTTGGGCATCCCTATAAAGTACAATTATAAATATTCTCCACCACAACTCACATAATTAACTCACTTAGCACAAAGCAATTCGACTAAATGAGGTGCCAAAGCACTGGATTCATACAAAAGCACATGAAGAATCTGCATGGCATTGTTGCGACGCTCAGTGGGGTCAATTGTTATGTTTGCACTGCTGTTATTTATACTTGTATTTCCTTTATTATTAGCAGCACTACTCCCAAGGCCCATAAGGCTGTCCTCATCACCAGAAGTGACATCGAAAGTCTCAGGCGGCCAACTATGAGTGGGAATTGGTTCCTCCTGCACAAAACCTTGTTGATCGACCGAGTTGGAATTATTGAGGTCTCTTTCACTTCGGATTGCTCTACGCATCATTTCGCGTAGTGACACTGACCTTGGTCCAAGGGCATTGGTTATCACATTAATGCATTCTAAACCAGCATTTGAGTTGGGTGGTGGAACATTAGTTGTTTCTACAATAATATTAAAAATTGCAAAATTATGCTTTCAATTTTTGCCTTATACCTACCATTATCCGTATCCTTATTGGATGTAGGAGTGCACATATTTACCACAGCATGGAATACATTTCGATTGCCATCGCATCGTTCTGTTAAAATATTTTGAACAGCATTTGGATTGGATCCTGCACATTAAAAAATAAAACATAATTTTTCACTACAGAAAAACTTGCAAACAACTTACTGCAGTCATTCTCTAACTGTGCCAGTATTTGACGGGTCCCCTCAACGTCACACCTTAAAATTTTTGGCATAAGAAGTTGTTGGTCCAACGCTAAAACAACCACAGCTACTTGATTTTTCAGATTTTGAGCTGTGCCTGTCAAAGCAATTGTCCCAGTGCCAATGCAGCGTACTGGTGGCAGGTCTAAAGGTAAGGGATCTCGGATAGCATCTGCACAATCCTTGGCTAGGGGGTAAATGGTGCTGTTGCCATCACGTAAAATTAAAACTGTTTCGGTACTCTGCAAAAAATTATACAATTACCTAAATATTCGCACAATATTCGCGCATAGCCAAATATCTGTATAATTACAGGGCAAATATTCAATCAGGGTATTTAATAAAAGAAATGCACCAAAAACAATCTGGGCAGGCCAGTAGATAGATACTTAAATAATTATAGAATACCTAAATATTTGATAAATAAATTGAACCTACACAACTATCCACAGAACTCGAGTATCTAGATAACTACGAGACATACCCTCTAAAACTGATATTTCCCCAAGATTCCATTACAACCTTGACAGTCGTCTATTATTATGGAACACCTAACTATTTAATAAATACATTGTGTCTATCTCAGTGTCCACAATTGATTATCCTAGTAAAAAAATTATTTTAATTATAAAGTGTTACATCAGAACTAGTCTAAAAGACTAACCAGCTATTTTGATCAACTTAAATTAACTTAAATGGTTATGCTAAGAATTCATCCACTGGTGTCCTCTCAGTTTTGTCTTGCAATACTTTTTTGTGTGATGACATTTCACTTTGCTCCGTTTCTTTCACTGACACTTTCACGTCTCTTTACACTAGCTCAAATGGTGTGGTCCTCTTGAGCCTTCTTACTAGATTTGTATTGTCGAGGAGTTGGATTACCTCGACGTTTACGTGGTGGTAAGGCGGGGTCTCATGCTTCTAGGCAAGATCCTTTATTTCCTCCGTCACTTTTTATCCCTAGATCCCTGTGGATATCACTGCTTTGAGCGTACGTGGGTGCATCTATGATATTTCTCAGCACTTTGTGCTGGAAATTTTGTATTTGTTTAATGTGTGTTTTGTTGGCGCAGCCCCAAACTTGACAACCCTATTTTCATACTGGTTTTAAAACTGTTATACAGAATAACTTGTTATGCATTGAAAGTTGAGTTTCTTCCCAGCAGCCAATACATTTTCCTATATTTTATATTTAGTTATGCTCTTTTCTTCTTTATATGCTCTTTCCATCGTAGTTTGGCATACAAGTTCATTTCAAGATACTTAGTTGCATTAGCATGCGGTATGATGCTGTTGTTGAGTGTCACTGGCACATAATCATCCTTCTTGTTCATGAAGCTGACTTGCTTTCGTTTAGTTTTATTCTCAATCATTTTGTCTATCTGTGCGCCTGGTTTGTGGCATTTTGCAATGTTTCTGCGGTTTCTTCAGTTCTTTCGCCTACCACTAATATTGCAGTGTCGTCTGCAAACGTGGCTATTGTTATCTCACTGGTTGACGGGATGTCTTTGGTGTACAATAGGTACAGTATTGGTCCCAGTACACTGCCTTGTGGTACCCCCGCCTTAATTTCATATAAGTCGGAGTATTCCTCTACTTGCTTGATCCTGAATAGTCTGTTTGCGATGTAAGACTTCAGAAGTTCAGCAAATTGTTTGGGTACATTTTTTTTTAATTTATGATTTAGTCCTTGATGCCATATTTATCAAAAGCCTAGGCAACATCTAAGAAAATTGCTAAGCAAACTTTTTTCTCCTCAAGACTTTTCTCTATGGTATTTATTACCCTGTGAACTTGCTCTACAGTTGAATGTTGGTTTCGGAATCCAAACTGGTATGTTGGTATCAGTTCTTTTCTTTCTATTATTGGTTTGAACCTTTTACGTAATATTTTTTCAAATAGCTTTGAAATTATCGGTAAGAGCAAGATGCCATTTCATTCGGCAGTTTTCCTGTGTTATGTATCATTATAACTTTGGCTACCTTCCACATGTTCGGTACATATTTTAGTCGAAATACTGCATTTATTCTGTTAGTTAGTTTTAGTATTCCTGTTTAGATTTCAGTTCTTAGTGGTGGCAGCAGGGTTATCGGTCTTTCGAGTTTTTTGATTACTTTGGTCTTTCAATTTTTTTGATTACTTCAGTCATTTGATTTTTTTGGTTACTTTCCGTTGCAAATAGTCATTGTGGTTTGTCAGATTTTTAAGGCAGGTATTCAGCGATTGGTTTTTTATGTCCTGTATTTCTCTCCTCAGCTGTTACGGTTTTATTTATTGGGGCTTTGGTTTGTTGCCATTTTCTCATGGCTCTTCTTCTTTCAGCAACTAGCTCCTTGATTTGCTTGGGGTAATTGTTGCCTATTATTTTTGTTTTGATTTCTGGAGTGCTGCCCCATACAGCTTGTTGAATGTCCACTACAAGCTTTTCAGCTTCCTAGTCCAATTGTTCCTTATTTTCCAGCAGCACGTTCAGCTCAACTCTTCTTGAAACACTTTCCAATCTATGTGTTTTGTATATTTTTGCTTAATGTTAGAATTATTGGAGAGTGGTGCGACCTCAGGTCAAAGTTCTCTTCGATGTTGATAAAGTTTGCTGATACTTTCTTGGAAATGAAGAAATCAATCAGGTCCAGTATTTTGTTTTGATCTGACAGCCAGTAGGTGGGTTATCCTGCGGAGTAGTAGTTACAATTCCTTTCTTTTGCGGCTTCACCCAATTCTTTTCTTTTAGTTGTGGTTAGTCCTGAACCCCAAATTAGATTTTTTGCGTTGAAGTCTCATCCAACGATAAATCGTTCTCCTAAGCTTTACAACAGGCTAAATAGTCTCTTTTTTTCAGGTTATGCCTTGGTAGGCAGTAGATTGCTGCAACTGTAAACTTTTGGCCTCCTGTTCTGACATTTACAGCTGTAGTTTGTATTTATTCCGTTTCATGTTTGGTTTCTTGGTAGTGCATTATATTTTCTTTGACTATCACCGCACTTCCTCCGCAGTATTTTGTTGATGTATAGTGTGATTAGTTTTATATCCTTTAAATTTAATGTAATTTTGTTTTGTATGATGTTTCTCTGATATGAGGCATATATCTATTATTTGCGTATCCAGAAATACTTGTACCTAGTTCTGATGTTGCTGGCATTCCAGGCAGCTACTCTTATATCTCTTGTATCCATTATTTTGCCTTTGACGCAGTAGCTTTATTACTATTTTGTTCAAATTTTGTTAATCTCTGAGAGATTGGTTTTCGCAATTTCTTCTTGCTGCTCGAACTTTTCTTCCTGTTATTCAAGTTTTGACATTAGGTTCTGTAGCAGCTGGTTTGTCGAAACTTCTGTTTTCGGTGAACTTTCCTCCTTTTCCTTATTAGTCTTTGGTAGTGCTGGGAATGCTTTTGGGTCCCATCTGCACGATGGTCTATTTTCTGTCTTCATTTCTTTTGTGTTGCTTTGGTTGGTTTTAGTTGCTTCGTTTCGTATCTTTTGCATCCTTTTGGCTACTTCGCATCCTCTATAGCCGGCTGCGTGGACTTTTCATCACAGTTGGCACATTTTGCAATGCTGTTTTCATTCATTTTGCATTCTTTTGTGTGGTGTTCTCCGACACGCATCTTGATTCTCTGTTGCAGAATCTTTGAGTGTGCCAATAAGCTTGGTATTTCTTGAATTGGGAGATTTTGATTTTCTTTGAGGTTCTATTTCAACCTTCATGCCTAGTATCTTTCTTATCCCGTACATTTTTTTAATGTCTTCGTCATTTCTGAAGCTTAGTATAAATAGTGGGAGGGGTTTCTTCTCTTTTTTCTGCAGAATATTAACGGCTTCTATTATTTTGTATCTTTGACGACATCTACTATACTTTCTGGACCGCATACCGGGTGCAGTTTTCTCGCCATGACTTTTATGTTTCTTGTTTGTTTATTTTCGTACAAGTGCCAAAAAGGCTTTTTTAAAATTTAGTTTGTTAGTCGTCTATATTCTTCTGCACAGTCTAGATTTATTTTCACGTGTTTGTTGTTCATCATAACTGCTTGGAATGTAAACTTTTCTTTTTTTTTATTAATGAAATTTAAGTGCTTTATAACTACATGGGTCTTACAGCACTTTGAAAATTTTACATTGATTTAAATAAGTTAGTATCTCTTAAGAACTGCATTAGTTGTGTAGGGAATTTAAAGATTTGATTAAGAACATCACTGAACCGACAATTTAATCTAGCTTGTTGATATTTAGGACATACACATAAAATATGAGAGACACTTAACTGCACTTTACACACTTCACACACAGGTTGATTATCTTTGCACAGGAGATAGTCATGAGTTAATCGAGTGTGCCCCAATTTTAACCTTGTAAGGACTGTTTCTTCCTTTCTGGATAAATGATCGCTGTCCGTCTTTTTTAGAGGATGGGATGGTTTAAAATACCCTTTTCTTTCTGCTATACTATTCCAACTATCTATCCATATACCATGACTTTTATGTTTCTTGTTTGTTTATTTTCGTACAAGTGCCAAAAAGGCTTTTTTAAAATTTAGTTTGTTAGTCATCTATATTCTTCTGCACAGTCTAGATTTATTTTCACGTGTTTGTTGTTCATCATAACTGCTTGGAATGTAAACTTTTCTGATTTTAATTGGGGTTGTAATAAATCACAGTCTTTAATTTGGATCAAAACAATTAGCGGCCATTTTTTTGTGGTGACGTTTCCGGCGATGCATTCCTTTTTCTTTTCTTTGTCACCCATTCCATTTCTCTGATGAGTTCTTCATCTGCATATTCCTTTTATTGTTGGTGTTTTTGTTCCAACTGTGCACTTTGGTCTAATTTCTGTTCATTTCCCTTGTTTATTATTGCTTGCATTTCTACCATTTGCTGCTGTAATAGGGAAATATTTTGTTGCAATTCAATTCTTACATTTTTCTCTTCTTGCCATGCATTATATAGGGTTATTAGGGGTTCCTACTTTAATTTTTATTTTTTCTTGGTTGTCTGCCATTTCATCAGCGGCATTGGAGGTCATTGATATCATAATCTTCGACACCTAGCACTAGTATGTGGGTTCTTACTGCATCTGCATTCCCGTAGTAGGTCAGGCGGTGATCTACTACGCTTGCACTTTTCCCTAAACCGTTACACTTTATCGGAGAATGGTTGAAACACATCCTTACTCTTCAAAACTCATACTACTACTATCCTAGTAAATTTTAGTATTAAGATAATTATGGAACACCCAAATACCCAGTATCACCGATATTTACCGAAGATTAAATAACCTGGACAGGTTAAATAGATGTACATATACATAATAATTATAGGACACTTATGTATTTAATAAATACGTTGTATGTATTGTACGATTCCATAATAGATATTAAAATTATTACAAGCAGCTAAATATTTAGTAAAGAACCGACATCTAGCTAAATATCAACTACAATTCAAGTACCCAGCCAGTATGGGTCCTAATTACAGTGGACTCTAGCATCCAAAATACACTTTCGTCTATCTGAGTGCTCTAAACCAGGGGTAGGCAACGCGGCGCCCGCGGGCGCCATGGCGCCCCCGATCGATTTTTAATGCGCCCTCGCTGGACTAATGTAAATGTATGATAGCCAGAGCGATTTACTTACTCTTGTCAAACGGCGATATACAGCAAGTAGTCAGTTGAGTTTAGGATTGTGCATAGATTAGCAGTTTGCTAACCTTGAGCGTATCTAATAACACGCACGTATTTTTTGTTAGTGTGTGATCGTATTTCGAATAGACCACGCGTAGACCGTGCATTTAAAACTACCAAGTAATCCGAAATAATTCTTTTCTTTCAAAACCCTTCATGGATAAATGTAAAAGAAAAAGAACATATTATTTTAACGATGAATGGGAACATCTATATTGTTTCGTTGATTACAAAGGGAAGTGTATTTGTTTGTTGTGTAATAATAGTGTTGCGATTCCCAAGAAAAGTAATATTGAACGACATTTTAAGACCGTTCATACCAATTTTGATAGTGACTATCCAATGAACTCTGAAATTAGAAGAAAAAAAATTATTTCTTTAAAATCTTCAATAACTAACCAGCAAAGTTTTTTTACTAAACCACTGCAACAACATAAAGCAGCAACGATTGCGTCATATAAAATATCGCATTTGCTAGCTAAGAATAAAAAACCATTTACAGATGGAGAATTAGTGAAAGAAGCCATGTTAGAAGCTGCTGATTCACTTTTTGAAGAATTTAAAAATAAAAAGGAAATAGTTTCAGCTATAAACACGTTGCAATTATCAGCACGAACTGTTACTAGAAGAATTGAAGTAATTGCGGAGAATTTGGAGGCAGAATTAGCAAATGATATGGAAAATTGTATTTTCTTTTAGCTACAGATGGATGAATCGACAGACGTGACAAATATATCACAATTAGCAATTTGCGTGAAGATGGTATTTTCTGATTTTACAACAAAAGAAGAATTCCTTAAAGTTCTGCCATTAAAGGGAAGCACCAGAGGAGAAGATATCTTTTCTACTTTTAAAAAGTATATAACAGATGTAAAATTACCTGTACAAAAGTTATCGTCAATTACAACAGACGGGGCACCAGCGATGACTGGTAAGAAAAAAGGATTTATTGCCTTATGTAGACAGGATTCCTTATTCCCGAAATTTATTTCTTATCATTGCCTCATACATCAGGAAATGTTATGCGCAAAAACAATCGGTTTTCAACACGTATTTACGATAGTAACAAAAATTATTAATTCCATAAGATCGGGAGCTATGCAACACAGATTGTTCAGTTCACAGATCTTCTTTTACATACTGAAGTGAGGTGGCTGAGCAGAGGTAAAATACTTGAGCGGTTTATCATGCTTTTGCCACAAATAAAGGAATTTATTGCATCAAGAGGCGAATTTTACGAGCAATTAGAAAATAAGGATTGGCTAATCGACCTCGGATTTCTGACAGATATAACGGCAAAGTTGAATGAATTAAATTTAAAAATACAAGGGAAAAATCAGCATATCGCTGACATGATTAGTGCAGTAAATGCATTCAAATGCAAGTTAGTGTTGTTGAAATCCCATCTATTGAAAAAATCATTATCACATTTCCCAAATATAAAATATACTGTTGAGAGTTTAAATTTGAATAATGAAAATTTTACTGCTAGATCATATTTAGAAATTATAGATAAGCTAATAGAAGAGTTTTCTTCTAGATTTGAAGATTTTGTAGCATTAGAACCCGTTCTAAGATTTTTCATAAATCCATTAAATGTTACTGAAGATGATGTCCTTGAAATAGTTTCAGTGTATTTCGAGCTTCATAATATCGAAGACCTAGAATTAGAAATAATAAACTTGCAAAGTGATATTATTTTAAAAGCGCATAGTAATGATAAAATGTTTTGGAACTTAGTCGATGAAAATAAGTATCCTATTTTAAGGAAATGTGCGCTAAAAATTTATTCATATTGTGCAACAACATACAATTGTGAGTCTTTGTTCTCAAATATGAAATATTTGAAATCAAAATACCGAACAAAGCTTAATGACTCACATTTAGATAATTGTTTAAGGACCGGGAACTCTAAATATATCCCCAATTATAAGAAATTAGCTGAAAATATGGACACCCAAGTTTCACACTGAATTATATGTATCATTATGTATGACACCAACAAAATAAAGTTATAAAAAATCTGTTTTTTTTAATGCCTATTTATACCTGTTGATTATCTGTAAAATATGCGCCCTCGGTGATTTTCAAATTTAGTATTGCGCCCTTAAGGACAAACAGGTTGCCGACCCCTGCTCTAAACACATATTCTCAGATAGATGCTCTAATAATTATAACAGATAAACCAATGAATCTACCAAAAAAAAACCCTTATGTTTGCATTTAAAAAAGATTTCTCACAGTAGATGTCCCTATATAGTTCAAATATCTATTTTATCAGAGTATGTGAAATAACCTGTAACACTATCAACATCTAAATAGTACATCAAATAAAGTTCCACACAAGTCAAATTGTTTTTTCAATTACTGTCGGATTTCCAATTGCTCACATTCAAAATAAATGTGTTACAAAAACAAACCCATTTGCTATAGCTCTACTTAGCGACCAATTTAAAAACTTATAATATTTTAAACTGGTGGATTGGAGAGCTTAAGATATACAAATAATACAAAACCCTCACCTCTCCCGGACAGGTCAGGCTAATATGTTGTGCGTATAGCCCCATGAAAGAAGTAGTATCACTTGGGAAGGGATTGTCTTGTTCCGCCCGCCCACTGCTCACATTGTAAATTACATAACTTAATCTGCTGCCAGAACGAACAATGGCATGAATTCCTTGGCCATCCACAGCTATGGTTAGTATCTGGCCGCTGGAGTCTGAAATCTGCACTCTTCTAGGAGTACGCTGGAAGCAGTCCGGTACTCTGGATGTTGATGAAGACTTTAATACCTATAAGCAATTAAAACAGCTCTGGTCTGAAATTAACTATATCGGACAGAATTTATACGTACTTCGTTAGCAAAAATACTTTAATTAAAAAAGCAACAATTGCTAACCTGCAAATCATCTTTTCGCATCAGTCTACAGTCTTGCAGAAGATCATCAGCATCCTTTGAATCTCTCTCTTTGGAATGAGTTGTGGGAAACCGTACAGCTGCATAAGCGCCATCTACCTTTAATACACGACCTACTGGTACACTGCGGACATCTTCAACAAAAATAACATCTCGCAAAAGCCATTCTTCTTCATCCTTGCGTTGGTCACTGGTTAGGTCCGTTCCTGAGACGGTCATCCTCTTCTGCCGTTCTATAACAAGCCATAAATATTTAAAGAAGGTTATACGAAGTAGAGGTGTGTAATTGAAAATTTTGACTTCCTTAAAAAAACTATGCAATAAAATGATAGGACAAATGAATTGTAATTGAAAAGGAAGTGAGCACTTACTATGACTATTTGAAATGCTTCCCGTGTCACTGCACGTACTGGAGGCAGGTGATGGAGGTGGGGGCATATCTAACCTATCTGCCGTTTCTTTATTTGGGTTTTTACTCGATAAATTACCTATCACAAAAAAAATGTATTATGACGGAAGAAATGAGAAAAGACTGATCAAACGGGACTAATAGCAAATAGGTAACTGGAAACTCACTTAGTCCACTGGTCCCAGGCGTGGAACTATCACGAGCTCTATCATTGCTTGATGAAGCAGACGACTGAGTATTTATAATTTTAAATGTGCAAGTATCACTAAGTGTCCAAGCGGAATTTTGCAACTGACCAACTTTTGGCACACCCGCTGCAATGGTAAATGCTGTAGCTCCAGGATGGTAGATGGGGCTATTCTTCATGCACACTTGAGACCCAGTGATGATCTCCGGCTGGTTCGTCGAGGGCCGCTGCTTGCGGCACTTGGTACGATACTTCTCCCACAACCGTTTGCGCTGGGCAAAAGGTAAAACACCCCTACAATGGTTTACAGTTAATAATAATTGTATCAATTGTTTCTTGCCTTCCTTCTTTGAAATACATATTAATTATAGGCTAAAGACAAAATGATTAATTATTTTTTGAGGATTATTAACCTTCCGCTGCTTAATATGACAAGTTATTATCAAATTAGTACAAGGTAAATAAAGAATATAGTTACAGAAAACAGTACATGTGCTGCTGTTCTTCAAAAACTCCTAATAACAGGGGATTTAGCAACCTCATTATAGTTGTGGATTTTGAATGTTTATAAATATGAAGCTTCAAATATACAGCCTGTTTGACAAAAATAGGTCAAGCCTAGTTTCTTTGTGAAAGTCGGCTCTACAATTAATTTCTTTTTTCTGCCATCATTCATGGTGTAATCAACATTTTACATAAATTGCATGCTACAGGTAAATTCATTTACTTTTCACTTGTCTACACATTTAACAGGATTATATTATTAACATTTGTATTAACAAAATGCAAAGGTGCACAAAGTCATATTTAGCTTATCTGTAATAAACCTGATGAAATGAATAATTTAATAAATTTATACATGTTACCAAAACTGCATAGAAGAGCCAGTATTATTTTTCAATTTCATTTTAATGTCTTAGGGCCTAATTTTAATTAAACAGCGCAAGCGGACACACATACATACAACTTCTGCCAGGAAACAAAAGCAAACTGGGCAGAGTCATTCCATAATTTTGCATTATATTTCATTCAAATTGCGCATCGATACTTTGCAACCATTTCATACCAGTCTGGTGTGGTGGTATGATAGCAACTTTTGACAGATCTCCACTTGGAACTGCCCCATGCTGTGTTCCTTTGGTTTCGTAGCGCAACTTGCGTATGTGCCCTGCTTGAATTGTACCCATTTGCAGTGGTGCAGCCATGAGTAGAAAAGAGCCTCATTCATTAATACATCAGCTTTAATACAACCAAAAATAAAAAAGCTACATTGGCTGGATTTACTAATAAAAACTTGATGTAATTAATTCTATCTAAATGAGCTGAGGTGTGGTGGTAGCTCAGTTGGTAGAGTGCTCGCTTTCTGAGTAAAACGACAATTCTGGCTTGGGTGCGAAACGTAAGTAGTACTATGCGGATTTATAAAAATCTTGTCTGCAACCCACCACACATTATTTCCTAATCCGGCTTGCAACCATGGGGTCGTAGTGCTAAAAACCTTCTCTGGAATTTCCGGCGTTCGGATTCGACGTTAAACTGTAGGTCCCTTGTGTTTCTACCTTAGCGCTGAGGAGAAACACGTGGCACAGAAGAGGCCGATGCCCAGCAGTGGGACAGAAAGGCTGTCAATGAAATGAGCTACTAAAGCTCTACAGAGCATTTTAAAATTAATTTTTAATAAATCATATAATTTTGGTGATTGTAAATTTGAATCTATTATTCTTCTTTTCGCATAATCTGTGAAGCTAAATTAGCATAAATTATAAAGTAGAAGCGTTTCAAATTTCCAAGCATTCAAAAAAGACAATTAAATAAATTGGTTCCTAAATTAAATTGATCGTTATTAGAAGTTTCGGAATAGAAAACCAAAACCAAGACAATACCTATAATAAATGCTGTTTCTATATCTACACCTACTGTTTACCTTGTACCACTTTTAACAATGACTCGTTATAAAAGTCCGAATTAAGTAGCAAAGGGGTAATAAATCTTTGACATTATTAACAATATTGTTTTTATTTGTTAATTAATAATTTTCATTTAACTGCTTTGAATCTGAACTGAAACCGGACCCTACTTACCACCAATACAAAGCTCCACTTTCAAGTCTAGCTACCGTGTACAACGGACATGTATGCAAAGTACAAATTCGATCAGTTTGGAATTCCGTGTAAGACTGTGCTGCATGTTCCAGTTTACTTGCCGCTGGCGCTAACAGTTCGTCTAACCATGTTGCTACCTTCCCGGATTCAGTTGCAACAGTACAACGAGTCGAGCATGCAGACAAATGTTGCACCTTCTCACCCAATAACCCTAAGGCCACAGTTTTTGGGTGATGTATATTTGGATTCTAAGCAAAGCAAAATGTTACTCAAACTCTGTTATCAAACATAAACATAACATACATCTGGATGTTTGTAAGGCTCTAAATCGTTCCACCTCCACTGATAAATCTGCCCCGTACTAGAAAGAGCAATCAATTCACTGTACAATGCTGCAATTTGAGTAAAACGTCCGGCTGAGTCAGGCCAGAACTCCATCTCATCGGATATCCATAAGGGACTGGCTGCGTCTTTCTTTTTACTGTCTGCTTTAATAAAACCAATATAATACAATAGTTATCAATAATGTTTCTTAATATCTAGACTAATCAGCAAATAAAGTACTGTACCAGAATCTTTATCGTAACCGCTGTCTCGTAGGGCACTTTCAAGCCAGCGTCTTGGTCCAAAATACTGTCGGTCCCTCCACCTCGAAAAACTGTCACGGTCACGGTCTCCTGAGCCTGAATTGGTCGGTGGAGCGTCTCGATCAGACATACGACCTCTGCTACTGCTGCCTCGGCTGTTTAAAAAGCTTTGTTTGAGCAAAGTCAAACATAGCCAAACATTGTTAGTTAAAACACTCAAGCAATGGAAGAACACAACAATAAATATTTGAAAATCAGGAAAAATAAAAACAACGTTTGGATTACAAACAAAAAGAAATAAGAAAAAATAAAATTTTCATTTAATTCCAAATAAAGAAAAAAAATAATTATTTAAAAAAAAAGATTATAAAATAATATAACATGCTCTGTAGTGTATTGGAACTAGTCTCATCCCGTTTATTTCATGTGTGGAAGATTTAGAGTGGTATGGTAAATTTTACCTCTATTTTATGTTAACTCCAATTTTGTTTAAGAAACAGAGATTTTGGTTTTACCTCAAGAGTGCTCCGACATACAAAAGATATATCTACAGTCAATTGTTGTTTTTAAAAATTTACGTAATTTTAGCTTTTACCCAAGACTAGTATGACATGACACAAAATTTGTGTGTGTGTTTATTCAAAATTCTGTCGTATCATACAGCACTCTGTGTGCAAATTTTTCTAGAAAATTTTGTAAAATCATGCTCTAAAATCTACACAATTTTGTTCAGAATCGGCGACGTATCGATACACAAAAAGCAATTTTTAGTGTTCATCAAGGATCACAGAGGGCAGACAGGTGAATGTTTTACTTTCTCTTATCTTGTTCACGTCCTTCATTCATTGCTGGTCATGTAAAATAAATAAGTAAAAGTGCAACAAACGTGTTAAACGATTTAATATTATGAAACCGTGATAGAATTCTAGTACATTATAACCAGTCACATGATTATTCTGAGTTTTCTCGTAGATGTCAATGTAATTTTAACCTATTTACATATGCACACAGACAGAATTGCTCACTCTGATTTCCTTCATAAATGTTTTGAAGAATTTTGTACAAAAATTTTATGAATTTCCGTGTTGTGTCTACTAGCCCAACTCACTAGAAATGTTTTATTGGTGAGAATAAAGTTTTCGTTCGGATTTTCAAATTTCTAACATATACAAACATGTTTCAAAGAGACTCGCCCACATTATACACCTCTACCAACAGACGTCTGTTCCAACAAAAACATATTTTCTTACCAAAATATTTGTTATCCACAGTTAAATATACAACGTGTTTCTATAATAGTTAATCAACGTTTGAGAGCATATAAAACAAGAAAAATAAAGACGAAAATCATCAATAAAATTTTTTGAAAAAGTGTGTACTAAGGGAGATACAGCCCCTCAACTGTCAGCTTCTAAAGATGATTTTAATTTAATATCTCAGAAACCCTAAGCGATAAAATGATAAAATTTGGTATAGATAATATCTTTGTCATATTTTATCAGATAAAATTAAAATAATTCAAATAACTTATCCAGGGGTGTCTCTAGCGAGCAGTGCGAAGGGTTAATTTACCTCTAATTTTTTTGTCAGTAATTTTTTAAATGTTTTTATTGAAAATTATGATAAATCAAGGTATTTTAAGAAAAAAAGGTTCTCTTAATAAACTTCGATAAAACACACCGTTTTAGAGTAAATTCAATTTTAATCTAATAATCAGTTAAATTTTTTAATTCAATAAAAACAAAAACAAAAAAGGAATTGGCCATGAAAATAAATGTTGTAATTATTGACAGATTAAATTATTCACACATTGAATTAAAGTGCAAAAATGCCTCAATACTCATTTCTGAGTATGTTGATATGCTGCTTACTTTAAAAAAATTAACTGATTATTAGATTAAAATTGAATTTACTCTAAAACGGTGCGTTTTATCGAAGTTTATTAAGAGAACCTTTTTTTCTTAAAATACCTTGATTTATCATAATTTTCAATAAAAACATGTAAAAAATTACTGACAAAAAAGTTAGAGGTAAATTAACCCTTCGCACTGCTCGCTAGAGACACCCCTGGATAAGTTATTTGAATTATTTTAATTTTATCTGATAAAATATGACAAAGATATTATCTATACCAAATTTTATCATTTTATCACTTAGGGTTTCTGAGATTTTAAATTAAAATCATCTTTAGAAGCTGACAGTTGAGGGGCTGTATCTCCCTTAATACACACTTTTTCAAAAAATTTTATTGATGATTTTCGTCTTTATTTTTCTTGATTTATATGCTCTCAAACGTTGATTAACTATTATAGAAACACGTTGTATAATAAATTTCGGCCGAATATCTCGCTCGCCCCTCACGCCGTGTGACTGCGTACCCGAGTCGCTCCGTTCCGCGCCAGGCGCGTTTTCTTTGAAGTGTGCGAAATTTACCGCTCATCGACGGGAAGAGACACGCGGCGTAAAGTTTGTCGCGCCAAACCCTTCACACGGCGCGTGGCGCGTCCAGTCACACGCCAGGCGCGTCGCTCCACACGCCGTGTAATGCCGGCTTTAGTGTACGCATTCGAAAACGATCTTATACAGCGGTAGTAGCACGTGGTCGCTCTTGCCCTGGTCGCCTGTCATGTTCGTTAGTTTCTCTGAAACGCTGGATGACCCGAGAAATGGTTGTGTGGTTCACCCCAGGCCTGTCAGCGACAGCGCGGAAAGAGTACCATTCTTTCGGACAAAGTAAGGGATGTGACACACTCATCACCACTTAAATTTCTTGATATACGTTGCATTTTAAATAAAACTGATAATAGTAAAGCAATTGTCTGATGACAGCTACACGATTTGATACGTTTTAAAGTAAAACGAAAGCACAAGTAAATTGTAAATGTGCATGTAACATTGATTAATTTTTTAACAAAGTTAGAGATGTAGAAACAGACCAAGAGTAACATGTGTCTATCAGGTTTATATCAGACATTCATTCCATGCATTTGGGGTTGAAGTAGACAGCGCACTACTTTTGTTTTATCGCAACATTAATAATTGGTGCGTTAATTTCTTGGAGCAGTGTATTACAATTTTGTTAGAAGCAGCTGCTCTTATGGTGTAAATAGAGTTCAGCTTCTGCCGAATGCTTCTTGATGGGTCAATATTTTATCAATTTGCTGTAATACTTCTCGGAAGATATTATACTGTGCTATGGCATTGTATTATTCTTTGTAAATGTTGCTTTTTAAATATCCCCATCGCAAAAATCATAACGATTTTTTCAACCGGTTCAGCAATCTAGTATTTTTCATGGTTCGGTTAGCTTGGTTTACATTAAACACTATTGACACATCCGAATTGCCCTATTGGCTTACCCGTTCACTATTTTTAATTAATTTAATATTGAATTACACCACAATTTATTCATTCACTGTCATTGCCATCAGTTGATAGAAGGTCTTGGGTCAGTTTACGCGTTCGGCGCTGATGTATGAGGTTTGTAAATTAAGTAATGAGACTGCAGCGTAGCGTTCGATCAGGCAACACTTAGGACGCGGGAGTGGAAGGGGCGGCAGGGTCGTTTGGTTGTCCATAACGATTTTTTTCGTGAAACACTTCTTTCTAGTGCGTTATGAAAATGAGTGACATGACATTTGAGTAACGGTGTGCTATCAGGTTTTGCTTCGGACTTGGGCACAATGCAACGGAATTTTTTGCAAAACTTCGGCAGCCCTGCGGAGACACTGTTCTGTCAAGCGCCCAGGTTTTTTGGTGGTTTAAGGTATTTGTAGAAGGAAGAGAGTCGATTGAAGATGAACATCGCAGCGGAAGGCCTTCATTTTCAAGAACCGATGAAAATGTAGATAGAGTCCGGGATTTTGTGCGTTAAGATCGTCGGTTGACAGTCAGAATTGAATTTAACTCACACCACCGTTCATCAGATTTTGACGAATGAATTGGGGATGAGAAAAATCTGCGCAAAAATGGTTCCCAAAACCCCTTCTTAGGACCGAAAGGACATCAGGAGGGAAAGGTGCCTTGATTTTTTGGAATCGATTGAAAATGATCCCCATTGTCTGGAACGTGTCATTACTGGTGACG
Source organism: Limonius californicus (assembly GCA_014611495.1). NCBI lineage: Eukaryota > Metazoa > Arthropoda > Insecta > Coleoptera > Elateridae > Limonius > Limonius californicus. The sequence goes on along the minus strand of JABXWE010000204.1, from coordinate 22,176 downwards.
AGTCTTAGGTGTTTGAGTATGACCCTGAAATCAAGCGCCAGGGTATGGAATGGCACACTTCAACCTCTCCAAGGCCAAAAAAGAAGAAGAATGAGCAAGTCGAAGATGAAATGCATGCTGATTTGCTTTTTTGATAGCCAGGGAATCGTTCACAAAGAGTTTGTGTCTCAAGGCCAAATGGTTAATTAACACTTTTACAGAGAGGTTCTTCAAAGACTTCGAAAACGGGTCATGCGTGTGAGACCAAACATCAAGGTCACATTCCTATAGCTTCTCACCCTCCTTATTCGCCCGACTTGAGTTCTTGTCACGTTTTTCTCTTCCCGAGTCTGAAAAATCACTTCAGAGGACGTCATTTTGGGACACTGGAAAACATTCAAACAGCTGTAACCGGCCAGCTGAAGGCTATTCCAGTATCCGAGTTCCAGCACTGCTATGCGGAGTGGAAGAACTGTCTACAGCCCTGTGTGGCTTCCCAAGGCAGTTACTTTGAAGGAGACAATGTTGCATTGTAATTCTATTCGAATAAAGAAATTGAAAAAATCAGTCTCATTACTTAATTTACACATCTCTTATATGTCTTGCTCCTAAATTGTAGTAAACTGCTTCCGCATGATTGATGATATTTTTGCAAAATATTTTAGATGTTTCTCTGATTAACTGCCCGATGGTTTGCGTCTTTAGTTTGGTGTGTTGTTGTTGGTTTCTTATATACCAAAGTGGATTCATGGTTACTCGTATGATTTTATTTTGCAGAACCCGGATATTCCTGAGGTGTGTGGATAAAGCTAATCTCCATATACAACATGCATACATTGCTACTGGTGGAATGATTGCTTTGTAAATCGGCACAGTGCATTTTATTTGCAGTGAACATTTCCTCTTTATCATTGGATATAGCAAAGCCAGTGTAGCACAGCTTTCGTTTAATTTACGATTAGTATGAAATCCCCAAGTTAATTGTCGGTCAAGATAGAGCTTTAAATATTTAATTAACCTATACCGGGCGCCCCATAAGATGTACGCATTGTTTATAATAATGTTAGTTGGATCTACAATGTGGCGTAGAGTAAACATTTTAACTTGATATTTTGTTGGGTTGAGGACTATATGTCATTTTTCCATACAGTTTGAAATTGTATTTACGCTGCTTTGTTATTCGTTTGAAGCTTCTAAAAGGTCGTTGCTCTGAGTGAGTAATGGCGTGTCATTGGCGTATATAGCAATTGTTATATTGTCTAATCGAGGAATGTCGTGAACATATTTTTTAAATAGTAGTAGTCCCAATATGGAGCCATGTGGCACACCTGCATGGATCGGTCTGGTTGTTAAAAAGTTGAGTTCATTCTTACAGAGAATGTCCGTTGTGCGAGAAATGAACGTAAAATATATATATCAAGTACTCAGAGATATCAACGTGTTGCAATCTGAATAGTAAACTCTCTGTCCAGACCCTGTTAAATGCCTGGGCTATATCAATGATTGCTGCGGTGGTATACGTTTTGTTTCCATAGCCTCTTCCTATAAATTGGCTGTAGTTGATGTGTGGTAGAATCCGGAGATCTATACCAAAATTGATATGGAGGAATAGTGCTATCTAGTTGTAGATTCTGAAGTAAATGCCCGTTTATGAATTTTTCCAACAGTTTTGACAAATTTTAAAGCAAGTTGATTAGACTATAGCTTAATGGAAGCTGTCGATTTCTGCCAGATTAGGAAATACTTGTATAACTGCATGTCTCCAATCAACAAGAAATCCATGTCTGCATTAATAGTCATACAACGTTCCAGGAAATCAACCTACAATCTTGCCCTAAACAACAGTTGCCATAAGCTTTCGTTCTTGAAGTTTGCTTGAACTCTTTGGCTTTAGGAGATCTCGTATGCTTTTTGTTGCTTAGTTTCAACAGTTCTGTACGAAATCCAAGCCTCGCCCCTAGTCATAATGTCATTCAAATACTCATTCCCATCAGCTTCGTAGCGATGCATGAAGGTCAGCCCGGAGACCATCGGCTGGTTTTTGTGAAGATCCATCAACATCTTTGAACGTCACCCATTTCGTTCCTCAGCGTGCGCGTTTGTTCGGTCATTTTTAAATTTTCCATAGCAGTGTCCTTGGTTCATGATACCTGGACCGTAAACCTTTCATATTTGACGGTAAATTTATCTGTGTAGACCAAACGAAGTATAGCGTTGGTAGTGGTCAATTTAGCGCTTTGATATAGAACTGAATACTATGACACAACCACGGTAATATGACGTATGTCTAGCTCATTAACCACTAAAGCACTCCCACGATGCACCTAAATATTTAAACTGCCCTTATTATAATCCTTGTAGTTCCATGAAGAGCACAGGGCGCCGTAAGACGGCTACTCTTACTCTCTTGTCGCTTTTCCACTTATCATCCTCTCACATTTAGGTAGAGTCGTATAGTTTTTATACCGCTACTAGATCACAAACAGTTTCGGAACTTTCCTTCCACTCATTTCCATTACACCTTGCGGTTTTCAATTCACTCCGGTTTTTATTTATATTATCACACTCTGTTATTAGACTTCTCCCCCATATTATTGGTGAGTTTTTTGTTTTCTGAGCAATACTTGAGCTTCTTTTTGGTCTTACCAATTCTTCTTCCTTAAACGGCCGTTAGCTTCCGAATAAGCCTCGTATATGCACAAGTATAAAAATAATAATCTCACTATATAGCATCGCAGATAACAGAAAGAAACTCCAGGTATTTATAAACAGATGCCTGCGGAACATACTAGGGATAGACTGGCCAGAGAGGATCACGAACGAAGACCTGTGCAAACGAACAAGGGAAGAAAAAATAGAGATACAAATCAAAAAACGGAAATTGAGATGGTTAGGCCATACCCTAAGAAAAGAGCAAGAATAAATCGCAAAGAGAGTACTTCAATGGAACCCACAAGGAGGAAGAAAGAAAGGGCGACCAAAAGAGACATGGAGGAGAAGCCTATAAAGAGAAACAAATATGCCCTTGACACAAATGAGACAACTTGCACAGGATAGACAGCAATGGAAACATTTTATTTTCACCCTATGTCCTGAGAAGGAATAATGGAACCTAATACTAATAATATTATAGCATCGCGAGGCCTTGGGAGAGTAGTAGGTACAGCTGGTACTTTTCCTAGGGCGGTCGCCATTACAAGGAAGGAAGTGTGGTCGGCACTACGCTTCGGCCGCATGTTATTATTCCAGAGTTGTTCATTTAAAGCTGAATAGACCTAGATATTTTTTAAAAAACCGCCTGGATATGGCGGTTCCTTGGAATCGAACTCGGGAAATCTTGAGTAGCAATTCGCGACTGAACCCACTAAGCTATGCGGTCATGATACATTATATTTTTTTAAATATATACGAGGGCTGTTCTCTTTCTGCTGGGCCTAGTAAAGTAATACACAATTTATTGACGAAACACAGTTATTTATAATTTTTCAAAGTATTCCCCTCCAAAGTCAATCCATTTTTGCATCCGTGAAAACCAATTGCAAAACATTTTTTCCAATCTTCCCGCGCTAGGTTATTTGTTTCATTATTAAATGCGTCAACCGCTTCTTCGGCCGATGTAAAACGTACACCCCGTAACTTATTCTTGACACGTTGAAATAAAAAGAAATCATTGGGTGCTTTCAATGCTAAACATACCTACTGGGGATCAAGGCTTATCACCACCAAAGGGAAACAGCTATATGAAGCGATCAAACAAGACAATTGCGTATGCCAGTCCACTAGGAAACCAACGTATTGGCCGACAGACAGCAATAAGATCCCAGATCTAATCGACTTCTTCATATTGAAAATAATTTCTTTCACTTACATCAATATCGAGGACAATTACGACGCGTCATCTGACCATTCTCCAATTATACTGACGATTAACGAAACAAGTATTGCTAATCACAACAACCATTACTATCGAACAAATGGGCAGACTGGGACGGATTCAGAGCAGAAGTGGAAGAACACATCAACTTGAACGTTCCACTAAGAACTACTGAACAGCTTGACACGGAAGCAGAGCTGCTCGTGACCAATCTGCAGCAACCCACATGGAACAATACCCCTGTGCCGAAAAGCAAAATAACTGGCTTTAACTACCCTAGGGAAATTAGAGAACTTGTCTCAACGAAACGAAAAGCACAAAAGAAATGGCAATAAACTAGAGCACCAGCAGACAAAAAACTGCAAAAGTGGCTAAATCAACAACTCAACGATGAGATCCGCTCAGTTAAACATGAAACATTCACTGAATTCCTAAGGGGACTAACAGATGATAAAGAGACCGAATATTCACTTTGAAGAGCCACCAAGAGACTAGAAAGGCCACAAAACCAAAATCCACACATTCGCAGAGAAGATGGTGAATGGGCAAGGAAAGATAATGAAGTAGAAATATTTGCCGAACATTTAGAAAACACCTTTCAACCACTCCCGACTATGGACAATGAGATCCTACTGGAAATAAACAACATGGAAGATAAAGTCATTGAGCCTATAACTCCAAAAGAAATCTACAAGGAGATTCAAAAGAAACTCCCAAAAAGCACCAAGCTATGACCTAATAAGTGAGTAAGTGCTTAAAGAATTACCCAAAAGGGGCATAATGAAACTTACGCACCTTTTCAATGCAGCACTATGCCTAAAATATGTGCCAATGCAGTGGAAAAATTGCGTTATTATGATCCCTAAACCGGGTAACCCACCTAACAAAAAAACATCGTACCGACTAATTTCATTGCTACCAACCATATCCAAACTGTTTGAAAAATTAAACACCTCAAGCCAATCATTGAAGAAAAACAGTTCATCCCAACTCACCAATTTGGATTTCGTAACAAGCACTTGACCATTTATCAAGTGCATCATATCACCAATGTATAATTCTTGAATGTATCTAGGATCATTTACTGTTTGATAAAAAAAGATACCGCTTAATAGGATCTAGATACAGATACAAGATACAATTTTATAAACGTATCTAGATACAGATAGTAGATACTTGAACGGTACCTAGATCCAGTATCTAGAAACATGTATCTATATACTACCCAACACTGGTCCCCCTGGCCAAGACCTAGCTAGCTCATCATACCAACATACTGTAGTTTTGAATTACGCGCAAATTTTCGTACTGGGACTAGCCGGTGAGTGAGATATCTAAGGCCCTGGGCGCGGGGGTGGACTCCGCTCCGTTCGCAATTTTGGTTGGTAGTTACGGGCAAGTGTCAAGGACATTTCACTGTGGCGGAGATAGGCGATGCGCATGCTGTGCGTTACAAATTGTTACGACTACTTACGACCATGCTAATGTACAGTAGTGACATTTTACGGACAGTAGAGAAGTTAAGTGCAGGACATGGCAAAACTACAGTAGTACAGCGCCATCTTGCGGGGAGCGGCGGATTTACGCAAAAACGTCATTAATGCTTGGTTAGTCGATGTATACAACGGCATCTTGTAGCGAGTAGCAGAGCTAGAGCATGTTCCGGAAAAGTTCTGCTGCGTGATCGCTTGTCTGGAAGATTCGAGTACTTTCGAGAGTTTTCGAATATGTTCTACGCACAGAGGACGCGTGGTACGAACACGGGAGACAACCGAGAGCTAGACCGTTACAAAGTTTGAATTCGGAGCGACAAGTGCGATCTGAAAAGCGAAATATAGTGCGACTAGTGTGTTTTGTGACCATAGTTTCCTAGTGAAAATACGGTGTGTTTAATTGTGAGTGTTTAATTTAATTAAAATTGTCTTAAAGATAAATCCAGCGCATTTTGTTTACATCAGAATAACTGCTCTTAATGGTATTAATTGGCATTATTTTGATATGAAGTTACGTCCGTTTTGAGTGGATTTGTATAAATATGGAAAAGAAACGAAAGGTAGATAGTGAGTGCAGAACATTTAAAGAGCAATGGGGATATCAATATTTCGTGATTGAGTCAAGTAATAAGACAATGTGTATAATTTCCAATGAAACAATGTCAGTCCTCAAGGAATACAATATAAAACATCAATATGAGACTAAATATTCTCAGAATTACTCCAAATTTACAGGAAGCCTACGGTTAGAAAAATATGAATATTTGAAACGCGGGTTGAAATCTCAACATTGTTGTTTAAGAAAGAAAATGCTGAACAAGAAGCAGCAACTCGTGCTAGTTTGCGCGTGGCTCATTCAATAGCGAAACACGGGAAACCATTTACTGACGGCGAATTAATAAAGGATTGCATGATTGCAGCAGCAGCAGAAATGTGTCCAGAAGAAGCTAATTTATTTAAAAACATCAGTTTGTCAGCAAACACTGTGGCTCAAAGAGCAGATGATCGTGCAGAAAATATAGTAACTCAATCGTCTGACAAAAATCGACACTTAGAGTGGTTTTCTTTGGCCCTGGATGAGTCAACAGATGTTTCAGATAGTGCTCAGGTATTACTTTTTATTCGAGGGATAAATAAAAATTATGAAGTATATGAAGAACAAATTGTGAAGTGTATGAAGAGCTTCTTGACGTTCATAGAATTCACGGCACTACCACTGGAGAAGATATTTTTAAAGGAGTTGAAAATGCTGTTCAGAAAAACAATTTTCAATAGAAAAACTTGAAGTTTCAGTCAGTCACTATTGATGGTGACAAAAACATGTGTGGAAAAAATAAAGGTGTCTTTGCTCTCGTATCAAAGACCGTAGAAAATTACGGTGGTTCAAAACCATTAATCGTACATTGCATAATTCATCAACAGGCTTTGTGCGGAAAATGCTTGGATATGTCAAAAGTTTTAAAGCCAGTCATGTCAGCTGTCAATTATATCAGATCACATGCGCTCAATCATCGTCAATTCCCCGAGTTTATTGAAGAGATTGGAGAAAATGACTTACCATATTATACTGCAGTACGCTGGCTTAGCTGCGGAAAAGTTCTAACGCGAATTTTTGAGCTCCGAGCAATAATCGAAATTTTCTTAAATGAAAGGAATCGTCCACTGGCTGAGTTACAAAACAAGGAGTGGTTATGGAAGTTATCATTTTATACAGATTTAACTAAACACATTAGTGACCTTAATTTAAAATTACAAAAACAAGATCAGCTTCTGCCTGATTTATTATATACTCATATTAAGTCCTTTCGACAAAAATTATTTTGTTTAAATCTCAATTGAACAAAAAATGTTTCACGCATTTTAATACAAGCCAAACATTCAGTCAGCAAACTGAGACTCCATTTCTGGTAGATTTCGCAACTGAAGCTTTGGGTGTTTTAAAAATAAATTTTGAGTCTCGTTTTTCAGATTTTGATGCAATTGCAAACGATATCAAGATTTTTCAAAATCCTTTTAACGCCGATATAGTAATCCGTGCCCCAGAACTTCAAATAGCAATGATTGATTTGCAGTGTAGCGATATTTTTAAAGGAAAATATTTAAAGTCATCAATGCTGGAATTTTATAAGAGTCTTCCACTCACACAGTTTGGTCAGTTGCATAAATTTGCTCGTTGCTTTTTTTCCGCTTTCAGCACTACTTATCTGTGCAAAAAAACATTCTCCAAAATGAAATATACAAAAAATATTTACAGATCCACATTAACTGATGAGCATTTGAAGTCGCTGCTGATAATTTCCACTAGTAAAGTTGATCCACAACTGCAAACAATTGTCAGTGGAAAGTGACAGCTACATAAATCTCATTAATTATAATTATAATGTTTAATTTCATTATGTGAATTACCTATGTATGTCACTTATTGTAAGTTTTTAGGATAAATCTCATATAATTAATTACAGTTAAAATTTCAATTTCATTATGTATGTCAATTATTGTGTTTCTTAAATGGTCGTTAAATAAAAACATCTGATTATTATTTTGTATGATTTACTTACATTGTAAATTTTACAATGTAATTAAAACAAAATATGGCGGGCCGGATACCGGGCATGTCCGGCCCGCGGTAACTCGCGGGCGGGTGTTGGCCCGTGGGCCGTAGTTTGGAAACCCTTGTATTAGACTATTTGATAGTCATACGTAAGGTTGAGTAATAATCTATCTATCTATGTTAGCCCCCTTCCATCCAATAGCGGATATAGGCCTCCCCAATAATACTAAACATAAATTAAAAATGTATATACCGTAAAAATTAAAAACAAATACCATTAACTAAACATCATATTAATAACACTTTGGACGTATTTGCAAGCACAAAGACAGTAAAAATCTGTTGTAATTATTAATAACATTATATTTCCCAACTGAAGAATGTGAATTTTAACAAAGGAAGGGTAAAAGCAATTAATGTAAAGCAGCGGTATTTACTGAAGGAGAAAGAGCGTGCTTTTGTTTCCTTATATTAAAATTTTCCAAAGAACTCCTGCATTGTTATTAAGAGACACTTGATCCAGATCAACGTGATTATCTCGCAGGCCACAATTATTTAAATTGCAAAGTACGCGTTTCGAATTCAATTTGAAATTCCGATGACGATGCATTCTTAACTACCTTTGTCGTTTATTGATTATGGAAAATAATAGAAAGGTGTCAGTTAAGAGGTATCATTTTACAAAAAATCGGGTATTAAGCAAATATAGGCTTCTCATTCGCCACAGAACTACCTTAAGCTCTAATAGAATTTTTGTTATTTATTCCAAAGCAAATAACATTACCTTTGTATCGTTAGCAATCAATTTGAGCAAATATCCTGGTAAAACTTTCAAATTATTCACATGCTTTATAGCGAGATAAGCAGCAGCCATTTCACTAAAGCCTTCTTCTCGCTTTCCCCATTTTGTACTTAATTCGAACAAACCCAAAATGTAAATTTCTTTGACCTCATCACCACGACCGTGTGACATTTGTTTGAGTTTAGGAATACTAAAATAATTCTTAAAACTTTTGAAAACTTTAGTTTCCTTTACTTTGAATTTTTGATCAAACAAAGTATTAAATAAAGAATCTGGGTAACTCTCGTTCGAAAAATTTCCATTCCCGCCAAACTCATTTAAATAAGATTCGCTTTTGTTTCGCAAGGAAATAAAGGTCGTGATTCCTCCTAAAAACAAAAGAACCGCACAGAATTGTCTTTGTAGGGGATGAAAGAGCCACATTTTGTGTAATTTTGGGCCCTGATCAAACCGACCACAAATCACCGTAACAAAGTAATAGAGACTGAAACTTTTGTGTGAAATATGAATACCACCACGAAACCCTAAGGGCCTCACGAGTATCTCTTCAGGACGCGCATGAATTGTCGAGACTCTTTCTTTGCTAGACACCCAACAATAGGCAAGTCAGCTTTTTATTTCACTTGTGTGCATGATTCGCTTTCGGAGATGCTTCTAACTGCACGTCCTTAACCGAGCAAATAACGTGTTATCGCTAATCCTGCATGTGTGAAATAAGAAAACATGTACAAAATGAAACCAAACGCTTCCGCTAAAACTGAATACTCATTTTCTCAAATATTATTAGCACGTCCTTGGTTTTCAAATGGATTTTCAGTGTGAATAATAATATATTACTATAACTATTCGTCCTCAGTGACACCGAAGGACTCTTGAACCTGATCTTCGGCATAATTAATTGCTGGCTGGCTTGTGCTCCCCCAGTCAGCCCATTTATATTTTCTGATCTATAGCATAATTGTTCTCGGCGTTAATTACAATCTGCATCACATAATTCCAGTATGGACTAAGGCAGCGATTCTCAACCTAGGGGGCGTGATAACAATAAATGGGGAGCGCGAGCATATAAAAAAAATAAGAAAAAATGTTATTAAAAAAAATTATTTAATTTACTGAAAGAAAAGCAATAAAATGCATTCTGACATAATATAAAATAAAATACACGTTTACACTGATATAATACACGTATAAATAGGATTGTATCATGTATTTAATAATTAACTTATCAACACTAAATTAAAAACAAGTTTAATAATTATTAGTGACTCTCTTGGGCCTGTCTTGCAGAGTAAAGTTTTTCGAACGAAGATTTAATATTAGAAATTGACACTCTGAGTTCTTTTTCTATATTTAGCTGACAAGAGATCTATATTTCGTCGTCAAAGCAGCCACCGCAGAAAATTCGGTTTCGCATAGGTATGATGATGAAAATGGTAATAGTATACGAAATGCTCTTGTTTTCAGTGCAGAAATTAGAAAACTCATCACCCACCTCTGCCCAAAGTTCAAAGAGTAATTTATTACTAAATTGTCTTTAGATTTCGCCACTTGCCGTGAAGTGTATGAAGATTTCTTCTTCGGCAGTTGAGAGACCTTCGGGAGTATTTTAAAATGGGTCCCTAACCCACTCGTAACTTACTACCAAGTTGTCAGCAAGAAAATACTTTTTAAAATTCTTTGCCAGCACGGCTAAATGATTTTCAATGGTTACAAACCAACTTTCACATGTTGTTCTTCAGCCTTGTAAGGTTTAATACATTCATTCACATTTGCAAACATTTCTAGGTTTTTATGCTTTAAATTTCTGCTCTACAATTCCAATTTTCTACAAAAAGCATTAACTTTATCGCTCGTATCCAACATATGTGTGTTTGCTCCTTGGAGTTGAAGATTCAAGGTATTTAGTTTCTGGAATATGTCAACCTAAGCTCAATTTCTTCATAAATAAATCATCTCGAAATTTCTCCGATTCCGGTCGGTTTTCCTCTTCTAGAAAAACGGCGATTTTATCTCTTAATTCATAAACACGTTGCAAAAATTTCCCACATGATAACCATCTTGCCTCGCAATAAAATAGTAAAGTTGAATGTACTGCACCCATGTCTTTACAAAGTGCAGAAAAGATTCTTGATTTTAGGGGTCTCATTTTTATATAATTTACTACGGTTACAACAGTCGTTAGCACAATATTCAGACCAGGACTCATTTCTTTAGAAGCCAGAGCTTCTCTGTGGATCACGCAATATGTCCAGACACACTGTGGAGATTTTTATTTCACAAGTGCTTGTATACTTTGGAATCTTCCAGACATTGTACGAGCACCATCGGTGCATATTCTGACGCAATTTTTCCACTCTTAGTTTTCCTCGTTTACAAAATCATTTAAGATAGCAAATAATGCAAGTGCTGTTGCTTCGAGATCTATTGGTTTCCAGAAAACTAGTTCTTCAACTGCTGGCATACCATCACAAAACCGCAAGGCATTTAAATGAGCATCTTTATTGCTACCTGTTGCCTCATCAAGCTGAAATGAAAACAATTTGTCACGCAACTTCCTGAGAAGCTGATGCTGTACATCTTCAGCTATATCACCAATACGACGGGAAACAGTATCATTTGATAGAGGTATGGACTGCAATTATTTGGCAAAATTATCTCCAAACATAGTTTCTACAATCTCAATTGCAGCTGGCAGAATAAGCTCTTCACCAACGGTGTGAGGCTTTTAACATCTGGCTATTTTATATGAAACTTTGTAAGGGGCAAGTAAAGCTTTTTCATTCACAGATAAAAAAATTTTAAAAAATGATTTATGCTTTTCATTTTATCTTAATTTTAATTCGAAGAATTGTCGGGGTTTGTTAACGTACTCGCTATGAAGCGTTTCCAAATGTCGTTTAAGTTTATTGAGTTTCATGCTGTGCCAAAATTTTTGAGCAAATGACACACGGGGGCCTTTCTTCTTCATTTACTTCAGTGCTGGTAAACCCAAAATTTAAGTATTCTTGAGAATACTTTCTTGATTTTATCGTCGGAACCACGCTCGTCTGTGCACTTGTTCATGCTTCACTATCGTCTAATGCTCGCTTACGCCCACTTAAATATTTATCCATGATTCTATATAAATCTACTGCTACTCGAATACCGTAAATTGCAGTTAACACGCAAATTATAACATACATGTGCACGATAGAAGGATCGACTCGGCTGAGATTGGCTGGAATTGAACGAAGTGCAGCATTTATACACGCTTGCGTCGCGGTCGCGCAGACGATGCAGAATGTTCGAGACAAATCGGAACTTCTCGCGAAGCCGCGAGAATGTCCGATGCGGACAGACAGAGAGAAATAGAGAGGCATCGATTCTGGTTTTATCAATGCAGCGGGTCGGTGTTGCCAAATATCAATAAATTTACCTATTCATGGTGATTTTTAAGGTTTGTAATTAAGAATTGAGGTCGTAATGTAGCTTTAGCGTCAAAATGCAATTAAATAGAAACTAATAATATAATTACAGCACGATTTCAGTAAAAATTATTGTATGAGGGTGGGAGGGGGGCAATCAGAATTGTGATTGAAAATTGGGTCGCAAATACTAAAAGGTTGAGAAACGCTGGACTAAGGAACAGTGCTCTAAAAATGTTTCTCTGTTGGTCGAGTCTAGTCTAATAGCTTGAAATGCACTTTCAAAAAAGATTAAATATTGTTTTTGCCTTTCTCGAAACCACTAAAAGTAACATTGAAAATTTAAAGAATAAACTAGATTTCACATTTTAGTCTATAAATTCACATTTGATAATTAAATTTGTTTCTTGATAAAGCCAAGCTATTTATAAATTACGAATCTCAAGTACATGAAAAATACGAGAAACCATACAATCTGTCGTACAAGAGTCTCCAACGTTTCAGTATTACCAATCATTATTTTGGTTGTGCAATTTATTTTATGAAGCTGTTATCATCTATATAGTTATTGTACATTGTTGTTGGATAAACAGAAAGGTGAATTTTTCATACCATATTTAAACAGATAACTTTTTATGCCCGCATTGCAGTTTATTTGCTGCAGTAATATTTGTTTAATAGATGATATACGTAGCTAAAATAGGCTGACCAGACGTCCCGATTCTTCGGAATTTGTTCCTATTTGTTGCTCGATGACCCAGTGTTCCCAAGATGCATTTTCGGGATCATGGCAAACTTTGTTCGTAATGGATTCCTCGTCTCTTGTCTAATGAACAAAAATGCTTGCGAATGGGCAAGACTTCACATACTGTGGGCATACTGGTGATGATTTTCTTCTGTCAATAGTTCCTGGAGTAAATATCAATCCAAATCTGTACAATGAAACTTTAAACAAGCTTCATCAAGCAATATGACGGAAACGTCCAGGAAAATTTACGCCGTGGGGCCATTTTGCTGCACGATAATGCTAGGCCTCATGTTGCTAATGTGGTAGAAGAAAATCTTGAACAAAAGAAATGGAGGGTTTTAGAGCGGCCGCCCTATAGCTCGGATCTATCGCGTTGCGATTTCCATATTTTTGGACCGCTGAAAAAGGCGTTAAAAGGTCGGCATTTTGAGTCTGCCGCAGAAGTACAGATAGCTGTGGAAGACTTCTTCAATCAGCAGCCACAAGAATTCTATGAGCAGCATACACTTCGGTTAGTAAAGCAATGGCAGAGGTGCCTTAACTGTGACGGTAATTGTTTGTAATTAAATTGTTAAATAAATTTTTTATAAAGCAAAGATGGGTTTCAATTGAACACACCTCGTATGTAAAAACTTCAATCGAATTCGGATATATAAATCAACGATCGAATTCGATGGTGTTCGATCACTACTACTCACGAGTGCGTATGTCCAGATCTTCATCTTTACTTTATGGGGTAGGCATTTCATTGCTTGTTCCGGCTTCATAATTTTATTGTCGATGTAGATTTTAATTGACAATATTTAATAATATATTTAAAATTGATAATATAGCCCTAAAGTATAGACAACATGCAAAGAAGAAGTGTACTTTCAATGACAAATATGCAGAAGAGTTGTATAAACCTTGTTTGGCATTTTGGAAAAACGACTGGATGGATTTCAAATATTCTTTATAAATAATAAGGATACGATAAATTTCTGAAGAAATATTGGAAAATAGGTGTATCCGAAATGATTTTTGTTATCATGTGCTGATTTTGCATTTCCTGATCTGGTTACCCTAAGCTAAAACAAATTTAATTTTCAAATTATTACCTTCTTTACCACTCATAATTAATTATGTTAAAGCTAAGTGCGTTCCACGTAGTATTATTCATTTCACATTATTTCGGCTCGAAGTCTTTGTATTTGTATTGCCGTTTCCCTCTTTTTAACTTGACATTTTGCTACTCCGCATTTTTATGTTCAGAGTTGTAGCAGTCGACATAAATTTCTTGCAATGTTTCGTCATTAGAGATATCTGCATTTCCCATTTTTACATTGGATATTACTGCATTCGGCGTTTAGTACATTCAACGGTATTTTTATATAAAACTATTTCCATTCGACGTGTTTATAATCCAAGTTATTGAATTCCACTTTTTAACCATTTAAATTAATTATATTTGACAATAATGCGTTCCATGCAAAGTTTAGTAATTTAATTCCCAGACTGGCAGTGTAAAAAAAGCATAATTTAAAGTGACACAAAAAATATTTGATGTTTATTCAAAATAAATCTCTATTTACACATATTATAACGCTCTACAGTAGCGAATGCGCCCGAAAAAACTGCTGGTAAATTTAGTGTCAGTTCAGGTGAATAGGGTGAGTGATTGATTTCAATAACACCGTTTTTTATAGAAAACGAAATGACAATCAGTGCAGAATGGGCAGGTGTATTACGATGCAACAAGAACCTTCTCTCGAAACAGCAGTCGCAACGGATGATTGCGCTGCAACAATCTCTTCATCACTTGAACGCATTTAATATTTACTCGTTGCTCTATAACGACTGACAGAAACACAATGAACGCGTCCTCTGCAGAATAAAACATGCTACAGATTGTAAAACAATCTCATTTATACAATGAAAATCGTTTAGTTTAGTACCAAAGATATACCCGTTGAAACCTAGTAAACTTCTACTTTTAATCATTTACCAAATATACAGTGTGCTGACTTTGTATACGCTCCATAGAGAAAATAAACGCGCTTGTTAAATTTTTTAATTCCCTTTTCTAAGTTGACAGGCGAATCCAAAACAGGATATGCACAAAAAGGCGTTAATTAGACATATATTACATCTACTTTTTATTTTTATATAATTTAGCAACAAGGCTGTGCACCAGGGTGGAGCGAATATATTTTTTTTTAATTCTCTGGGTCTATGTACGCAAAAGTTGTTTTGTGGGACAGATTATATGTGTGCAAAATTAGAGTTACGTGTGACGTCATCTTCAGGTTCTTAGACAAATTCGAAATTTGTAAATAGCAAAAAATAATATAATAAGATAATTATTGTGGAAAATGCCTAAAACTCGTCGAGAAATTGAGTGTGAAGTGTTTGGTGCACCTTCTGAATTAAAATCCAATGTGGTTCCAACTTATTCTGATGTAATGCAAGCCTATTTGTTCATCAGATATTCACTTAAAGAGGTTATGAATAATAAAGATCCAGGTGTTGCAGAAGTATCCTCAAATTTGATGTTACGTGTCAAAAATGTATGGAAAAAAGCTTTATTACCTATTGTTTCCGATCAGCAAATTTTGCACAAGATAAAAATGTATAATGAAAAAGACAAGTCTATTAAGAAAAACACAAAATCAGTTTACAGTAAAAGATGTCTTGAGAAGCTAGATTTATTTAAAACTGCAAGCCAAACTCTATGTGATATTCATTTTGCAAATGAAGATTCTTCTCTTTGCCATTGCATAAACAAAATACTTCTATCGGAACGCAAATTTTTAATTGACCAAAGGACAACCCAAAGAATGGGGATTGGGAATGTCGATATTATAACCAGTAGCCAAGAGTAAATTAGTCAAAAGCGTGCGATTGAGATGGTGGAAGACAGGCTAAGTTCAGGTGGTGATAGTAATAGTGAATTTCAAGCAACTCTATTTCTAGTGATGATAATGACAACTTTGAAATGTCTTCAAGGGTTATCCCATCTACTTCGAAGACAGTTCCATGGCCGCAAGCGAGAATAAAACTAGAAAATCTAGCTGCAGTTTGTGGCAAAACAGGTATATCCGACAGGTTAGCATCAATTATAGTAAGTTTTATTGTGCAAGATATTGGGGTTATTATTAAGCAAGATTCCTCGAAAGTTATCGATAGAAGCAAAATAAGACGAGAACGTAAGAAATGCCTTCAAGATTTGCAGGACACTTGCCACGTAAATACTGAAATAAGGGGATTTTACTCTGATAGAAGAAAAGATAAGAAATTCTGGAAAAAATTGGATCAAAACATCACAGAAAAACCATCAATCAAGAGCACATTGTTTTGGTTTCTGAGCCAGGGGAGAAATATTTGGGACGCGTCACTCCAACATCAGGAAAAGCTAGCTGTATTAAGACAAGTATATTAAACTTTTTGGTTACCGTATTAGAAACTAATTTGTAAAAAATAGTGGTAGTTGGATGCGTGGGACGGTGGTTGCTATGTTCATTTAGATTTTGCCGCTTCATAGGAATTGAAATTCGAGCTTATTTGCTGTTTGTATGCTGATAACAGTTTTGGATATTTTGTTTTTAAAGATTAATTTATGACGAGACCAATTGCTACGGGCCATTCGAGCTTTTTCGACGATTCGTAACTAGCTTGATGGAGAAGGCCTACAGCTTAGCTCAGAGGAGTAGGGGGAATTCGTGAAAATCGCTTATGGGAGAAAATCTTTAGTTGTGTACAGGGTAAGTCAAAATAAATGGGCGCCATCTTCCAAATCTGTTTGTAGGTCCTCGTGGAAGGCCGGAACCCAACAGCTTACAGAATTTCGATTACTATGAAGCGGCAATTAAATTAAATAATTAATCCCTATAAAGCGGCAAATTTGAAAATAACTACACAATTTCGAAGTTCCCTTTGTAGGCTAGATTTGCCGTTCAGAAACAATTTTTGGGATACTGTGTTGACCCTCGAAAGTCGCACGTGTTATTTTCGTTCTGGAACTGTTTCTCCACATTTCGTAATATGGTGTAATCTATTGGGGAAAATCCAGGTTCCCGTTGCGTTGAGTTCTTCAGTCAGTTTTCCATCTTCGTTGACACCGAACTTTCCAAATTCAATCTACGGGGAGCCGTAAATAAGTCGAGTGCTGCAGGGACGACTTGGGTTTTCGATGGGTATCCATCGCGTGTAGTTTCGTATCGCTGTATCACCGTGGAGTGAACAGAATATCGACAAGTGTCGGATTTTATAAAAACACACTGGAATTTATCCATGGAAAGGCAATTCATTGCGAATTTGCCGATCGCCTTTGGCGGATTATTATTGAGCCCATTTGTTGTTCCTGTACATGTGCCGTTGCTGCGATAAACTACGAGGGTTGTGCAGCAAGTGTTTCGTCACGAAATCTTCAAAGTCGTCTACATTTTTCCCAGACCTGAATATATCCCAATTGTGCCTGCCTTCGCCGAAATTCAAAGTAAGGGACCTAGTTTTTTTGTGTGGTGAAAAAAGAAAAAACCCTTTTACGCGTAAACTTGCAAAATTCTAAGTGATCGAACCCTTTTTTTGTTTGTAACTAGAAGCGACCTTCAGTCGCCGACAGTTTTTTGTATTACTTAATGTAAAGATTAATTACACGGTGCGGTCCATAAGAAACGGATAAATTTATTTTCTACGTAATTTACAATTTATGAGTAAAATCCTAAAACACGTCGATTTTTAATTCTAAAATGACATTTTTAAGCATAATTTTATACCTCCCCCTTCAACGCCCTTGGAGTGACAGCAACCCCTTTAAAATTTTTTAATGGAACGGGGGTGCGTGTGATAGCTCATTTGAAATGGTTTTTAATTCTCTATTCAGCAATATAAGGTTTTTGAATTTTGTATATTCTCCATCAAGAAAATTTAATTTGAAAATTTTAAAATGTATTTGAAATATATACAATCAAATATATCCTAAACTATGAAATTAATCAAATCACCCCGGAAACGATACAAAATCTTTTAAAAGAATTTCAGCAACGTCTCCGTTATTGTTAAGAATCAACGGGCGCCCAGTTTGAACATTTGATTTAAAATGTTTCATGGTCTTTTGTTTACTTAGTGACATTAAAAATGTAATATATTTCAATAAAACATTTAGAAAAATTCAAAAAATCTTTAATTGCTGGGTAGAGAATTAAAAACCCTGTCAAATGAGCTATTACACGCATCCTCAATCCATTTAAAAATTTTAAAGGTGTTGCTGTCACTCCAAGGGGGTTGAAGGGGCAGGTATAAAATTATGCTTAAAAAATGTCATTTTAGAATTAAAAATCGACGTGTTTAAGGATTTTACTCATAAATTGCAAATTACGTAGAAAATGAATTTATCCGTTACTTATGGACCGCACAGTATATATATTGTGTCATTCGCGTAAGCTCCGACGCCATTGGCAAATGTCATTTTCGAATTAAAAATCGACGTGTTTAAGGATTTTACTAATAAATTGCAAATTACGTAGAAAATGAATGTATCCGATACTTATGGACCGCACAGTATATATATTGTGTCATTCGCGTAAGCTCCGACGCCGTTGGCCACGTAGTCGTTTGGACAATTTACGTGCGCCAGCGACGGCGAGTCCCTCGGCTTGAGCGCTCAAAGTAACTATATTTGTAATATAAAGTTATTAAAATCACCTTTTGCTGTCATTCTTTTGTACGTTTGTCATTCCCAATAATTTAATTGTATGTGTTTTAAATTTACTGCCTCTGTTTATTATTGTGTATCTTGTATTTGTGTGTGCATGAATTTTGCAAGCTTTATAAATAGGAGGGAGGCACAATAAAGGTGAGTCCGATTCCCGTAAGCTGCTGGCTTCTCGGCCTTTCACGGGAACTGATAATCTGCTGTGATTTGGAAGGTGGCGCCCGTTAATTTTCGACATACCCTGTACACAACTAGGAAGATTTCCTCCCGTAAGCGATTTCCGTAAACTCTCCCTACTCCTCTGACCTAAGCTGTAGGCCTTTTTCCACCTATCCGGTTACGGGTCGACGAAAAAGCTCGTTTGGCCCGTAAAATGGTCAACACGGGAATGAAGAATGGTGTCATAACGTAGCTTGAGAATGCTATAAGCATAGGCAGTGCATTGGTTCATATATTTATTACATTGTAATGAGTTACCTCTGCGTCACTTAACGGATCACATAGATGGTAAAACTAATGACCCAAAAGCTTTCTCTGGTGTCATTGGAAAAGCCATCGATAGATGTGAAAATATGCCGGTAGTTACCTACTTTCTAGAAGATACATGTAGAACTGCCTCAATTACATTGAACATTATAAATACAGATAAAAAGTATCTATACGAGATGTGCTTAGCAATTTCAGAAGGCGAAGTATCTTACAATTTGGCTCAAAGACAACCAGGGAAAATGGCCCATTCAAGGTGGTTAACAACCGCATACAGGATTTTGAGATTATATGTAGTAACTGAGAAACCCTCCAAAGAACTATTGGTTCTAACACAGTATATTATTCGAGTGTTTGCGTTTAGTTGGTTCGAGATTAAAACTAAACCTTCATGTAAAGACGGCCCTAAACACATTTTGACTATCATTAGGGAATCATGGTTCTTACCAAATGAACTAAAGGCAATAGTAGATCGAGTCATGGGTGCAATGCGTATTTTTGTCGCCCAGAGAACATTTTATTAGCCATGTTAGCTGAAAGTACGTTCGCGAATTGGATTTCAGACGAATATTGAAATATAGATCGCAAGGCAACGATAGTCAAGGAATTCGTCAGTTTATAGTACCTCAATTTAACTTCGATGCTGAAGACTACACTGACTTGATCGATTAGACGTCTGTTTCTATAACTGAACCACCATTAACGAGGGAAATGTCAGTTCAGGCTTTGCAAATGATAATTTTAGATGTACCTAATTAACATATCAAAATATCCTCGCCACACTCAAACGGTGGAGAGATGTATCAAATTGGTGACAGAAGCTTGGGCTTCAGTCTGTGGACAACAATCAAGAGACGGATTCATACATGCAAGGATCAAATCACGAGAGAAAAATTACCGCAATTTGCAACAAAAAGGGAATTCGTTAAAATTCTTGGACAATAAACCACTAATTTTCAACTAAATTTGTAATAGGTATATTGAAGTTTAATAATTAGATTTGTTCACATAATAACATTATAATAATTTTAGCCTGATGGTGGCCACAACAATGGCCGCAAATAAGTATTATGATTTAACGTTAGAAATATCAAATTAATTTTTTTCATCCATTATAGTAATTTTAAGAACTTATTTTACTTACTTACTCCGTGGTACGACGGTCCATGAAGGGCCTTGTATTTTACGTGCGCGGTAGTCACTCGCGCCCAACCCCCCTGGAACGTGTTCAAGGGGGGGTCTTCTTTGCTTTTCTTAACTTTTGTACAACTGCAATCCTGTTGTAATCTTTTGTTCACTGCTCCTCCCCCAACTTTTTGGCATCCCTTACGATCGTTTTCCACTCCTATCGGTCTTGTGCCTTTTCTCTCCATCTTGTGACTCCTATCTCTTTAAAGTCCTTCCTACTTCCTCTAACTACGGTAGGCGTGGTCTCCCTCTGCTTCTCCTTCCTTCAGGCTTACTTTCCGATACTTTTTTGACTCCTCTCGGGGGCTGCATACGTTGGACGTGTCCTACCCAACTTATTCGCTTACTTTTAATTTCTGCAGATATGCTTGGTTCTTCATACCGTGTCCTCAGTTCCTGATTTGTTAGTATTCGCCTTATGCCACCCTCGTTCACCGGCCCATATATTTTCCTAAGGATTTTTCGCTCCCAAGTATCCAGCACTTTCATTTCATTTTTAGTTATGCACCACGTTTCTGCCGCGAACGTCTCCACTGGTTTTATAACCTGTCTTATACACTTTCACTTTGCTCTTCACTGAGAGTGCTTTAGATTTTAGCATGTCTCTTAACCCGTAATAACATTTGTTGCCTGCTACAAGAACTTATTTTACTGGATTGAAATTTTGTAAAATTACTTATTATAAGTCCAAAACGAAATTTTTTGTTATGTAGAAAAATAACTAAATAAAAAAAAAATCTTTTTCACTTTAATATAGGAACCCCAAGACCTTTTTTTGTGCCTTCAAATTTTGTGAGATAGTTCAGAGAATTCAAATACAGCTTTCTGCCATATAGGCGAAAAATAAATAATTTTTTTCGTACAAGTTTACTCCGAATCATTAAAATGCAGACAAGCCGAACAAAAATCATATTTTGACAGAGGTTCAAATGAATTGACAAAAGTAAATCCTAAACAACCAATATTATTACAGAAAGATGTTAGGACTTGGAAACCAGGAACCATAATCCAACAATCTGGACCTAATGATTATCTTGTCGAAGTTCATGACGCCGTGTACAGAAGAAATCCGAAGTTAATTAAACTTCTTCGTGAGTCTCAACGAGAACCTACTCCTGAAGCGTCCAATCAAAAATCGTCAAACGAAGATTATACTAAACATCAAGAATCGACAAAAGATGATCAAAATAAATCAATCAGTTCTAAAGAAAAAGTAATTAGTGGCGCGAGTTGTAGAGTGCCTAATGATACATCGCGCACCGTAACAAGAAGTGGTAGAATCGTGAAGTGTCCATCTAGATTAAATTTGTAAAACACGATATGATGTTTTCTGTTTAAGATTAATAATTATGTTCATCATCATCATCATCATCTGACATGGAGCCGACTCGAGGGTCAATCCTGGATACGCCAGGCCCACCCCATGCCAGTAGGTGGGTAGGAATTTACGGGATAGGGTGGGATCGGGTGGGGCATTGCACAACGTTAGCATGTCTGCAATGCATACCGCAAGACACCGCTGCTGCAACACCAGGTAGTTAGTAAGCTACGCAACAATGGGTGTTGAGTACGTAGCCGAGATCGTTATGCCATTATGCGTTTGAGCCTAATAAACTTTGGTTTCAAAGTTTCACATCGTTCTTATGTCATATCATTCTATTGTTCTAAGGTTACTATTTGGACATCTCTTAGTTTCCTAATAACTAATAACCTACTTAATATTTACTCCCAAACTTATTTTTACTGTCCGTTATGCAATTATACATTTGACCCTAATAAACTTTGGTATCAAAGTCTCACATTATTCTTATTTCACATCTATCTATTGTTCTAAGGTTACTGATTGCACATCTCCTGGTTTCCTAGTGACTAAGAACCTATTGAATATTTACTCCCAAACTCATTTAAACTGCCCGTTATGCGATTATGCGTTTGGCCCCAATAAACTTTGGTGTCGAA
>JABXWE010000203.1:0-166962 GCA_014611495.1 Limonius californicus | reverse complement strand
GCGGTAAATTCAAACTAGCTCAATCATTTACAATTACACTGTATTTACATTTTTTAGAAAATGATTTTTCACAATTTTTAGACTTTATGTTAGACAACGTATGTGGTTTAAAAATGACGGAGCACCTGCCCACTTTCATAGAATTGTAAGAAACTACCAAGATGAAACTTTCCATAACAAATTAATTACAAGAGGTGCAATTCATCTCCTCCACGTAGTCCGGACTTGACTCCGTTAGATTTATTTTTGTGGGGTAAAGTAGAAAATTACGCATACAAAACTCCCGTAGAAACTCAGGAAAATTTACATGAAAGAATTATTGTATCGCATAGGTCAACTGCCCCACACATGTTAACTCGTGTTAGAAATTTCATTTTGCGGCGGATTGACTTATGTGAACAGCAAGGTGGACGGAAGTTTGAAAATTTATTATGTCATTAATTAGTGTTTTCTGTTTTTATTTAATTAATTTTTCTTGTTGATTTTATTGTTATGTCAACATATTTTTATGCTATCTTGGCTTTCTCTGTGTTTGTTTTATTTAAATTATCCGACAAGACCTCAAGATGGCAAATGTAACTTTGCCGAAACGTCGTGAAGACAACCACCCCGGTCCGTCCCATGACCAAGAACTTGCTACGCGGAAGAATTCCTGGAAACCAATCACAGCATACAACACCCTCGGAATCCTCAAAACCAACATAATATATATTGTTATATTTTATTTTATTTATTTAAGGAGAAAGAAAAATAATTTAATTAAATTTAAAGGTTAAATAAAATTTTGAATTGGATTATCTTACATACTGCAATCATATTTTTATTTGAATAATACTTTTATAAATTATGTAAAATTTGTGCGCCAGGTATGAACTTTAAAATATACCACGGTATAGCTAGCGAGCATGATTACTCTGTCACAGAAGTCGGTCTTATCGCGTTTTGGATTTCTAAGTGGAAATGGATATTTAAAAAATATTACCTAATACGCGGCGAACTTCAGTTGGTTCTATACTTCAGCCAGTATGCGTTATTAATCTCAAAATGCCATATAAAACTCTTAAACAAAATTCGGACAGTTTAAAATATTATTTGGTGATGTTTTCTTCTGTTCTCTGCTACTCTGGTGCTTCCTGAATAGGTACGTAATAATTAGTTTACCATTTATGAGGCAATCTCTTCATCCAAAAGTAATTAATTTCTTAGGATCGTCGTTGACCTTCACAGCAGCCTCCTACGCAGCGTCCCAAATTCCGATACGCAGCCACTAAATCTGGAAACTTCCAACAGGATCCATTTTTTGAATATTAACTTTGTAAGTAAAACTACTTTACTCGTTCTTTAAGGAAACTCGTTTTCATAATTGTGCAAAACAAATACTTTACATAAGCAATATTAATTAAAAAAAAATTTTTTTAAGCAAATGTATAAATGCGTGTGTTCACACCGCATTATAAAATTGCTCTCTTTTTTTTATCAACAACTCTGCAGCAACGGACAAAAACTCTATAACAACGATGCCTTAATTACACACAAATTACCATGGGATACTTGGATCAAATTACAATATTGAAATTCATATTTTGACAGATAAATAATTAATATAAAATGATCATATTTCGACGGCGTCACTGTCCAACCTAGTTCTGATTTATAAAACACACTATACATATTCGAAACCAATCTCTAATACGCATTCTGCATTTCATGACAGTCTAAAACACATTTCCACAAAATGTTCCGATAATGCAGCAAACTCCTTCGTGACTTAATAAATATCAGAGTTAAGCTTATATCTAAACTCGAGGCATTATACAGTATCTTTCTACATTTATTTCTTTGCATATATAAGCTTTGAAATAAGAATTTTTAATAATAATTTTTGTTTATAGGTTTTTATCAAAATACGAATTTGGCAGTGTTTCCAACCAATCAAGAAGTTATCTGCGTCGTGGTCTGCCCTATATTACTGACCACAATGAAACCGAATTCCAAGACATTATAAAAAATGAACGAGTATCCTATATAACGTGACAATAATCGAGCTAACGAGTAAAAATTCATCACAATATATATATATATATATATATATATATATATATCTTCTTCTTCTAAATCAGGTGCTGTCATTGCTTCTCTAACCCCATCATTCCAGGCTCTGCAAGGCCTACCTTTTTTCTTTTACCTAGAGGGACCCACTTAAACATTTACTTCGGCCATCTTTCTCCTCCCATTCTGAGTATACGTTTAAACATTACAGACTTATTTTTTTCTATTAGATGAATAGCGTTTTCTTCCGCCTGCATTTTTCTTCGTATTTCTTCATTGGGTATTCTGTTAAGTCTTGATACTCTCGCACTTCGCTTGAGGTATCGCTGATATTTTTCTTCTATATTCGTCACTAATAGTCTAGGCTTCTCTGCCATAACCGATTCCACCATTGTGTTACCTATCCGTTTCTTCACCCTGTTAGATATGTGTTAGTCCCACCAAACATCCAATAATCTTCCTACTTTGTTACATTCTAGATATTACTTCTTCTTTTCCCAATCCTTCTCTGTTTATTGCGGCTCCTAGATCTTTAAACCTGTTTATTTGTTTCACGTGTATGTCATTATCGACTACAAGTTCAAATCTTGTTTCACTATTAACCAACAGTATTCGGTTTTCGTAAAGTTTATTCGCTATACTATATTTAACACCCTTTCCCGGAGGCCCTACCGCAGACCTACTTTGTGTAAGACGACCCCCAGTTCGTGATGCTACGCAGTTGCGAAACGAAGAACAAAACACAGTTAGGTTAACAGCCATTAATTATTTGTAATAACCTAGTGGTAGCTTTCAGTAAGCTCGATGGACAAACGAAGATTATATTCTGATTTGCATGTGGGTTTGATATCTTTCTTCGTTTTTATTTTCAAGCTCGGATAAATGTTAAACTAACAGTGACGACTTATGACGTTACACTTTATAATAGGAGCTATTCCAGTCTCACGTAGAAACACTCACTCTTGGCTGTTCCCTTAGCATGGGGCGGGAAACAACTACCTCTCAGCCGCCCTTAGCACTTATAATTTTAGTTGCGCTTTCAACGTCATTCCAATAAGGTCAACTAATTTGACATACATGCGAATTAATACATCTTTCACGCATTTGTATTTTTATGTTAAGCAATGTTAAATTAATTGTGGCAAGTGATGAAGTACAGCTTTGCCACTGGAGCTATTCCTGTTTTTACAGCCATAAAAGTAGCCTTTAAGATGCCGTTCTAACACCTTACTTACTATTCTGCTAGGGTCGCTCACAGGCTGTTCCCTTAGCACCAGGCGCAGTGTTTACTGTACAGTGTACACCTTTGGAATAGCTCCCTACACCGTTAGGCACCTCTATCAACTGTAATCGTACTTGTAAAATCAAAATAGTGTTATTATGCAAATTATGTAACCATACACGCGTCAGAATCTTGATATTAATCATCGGATAAATGCAACAACTTACTGAACAAAATACTTAAAATTACTTCAACACTGAACGATTAGGTTTTCTAGCTAGGGTACGCGATTTCGAATTCAGGAACGGGCGCCAGTAACAGCTTGAAGTCTACCAAACGCCAACCGTTACATTAGCTAGGATGCAATGGTCATGTCATCTCAGCTACTTGTAGTTGGGCCATTGAGGCAAACGAGCAGAGTTTAGGGTTCAGAAAATGGACTACCATTAAAAACTCGACAACACCCTAGACAGAAATCCACAATTATATTTTGACGATTAATTATCTAAACAGCGTAACACGCGCCTCTTAATCTAATTAGTCCTAATCTAACCTATAGGATAACCAAGGCCACGAAACCGCCCAGGCTCACAAGTTTTCTCTTCTTGATAAACCCATCTCCATTTTCTGATCGACGAAACTCTTCTCCCTTTTTTATTATACTGTAGCAACCCCTAAATATCTTATTAACAAAAATTGACATAATTAATCAAATATGCGGCTCCCAACTATCATTTATATATTTATTTACTATATCTATTAGGCATGTGCGTCACATGACTTTTTGTTCAGCTGGTGAAAGTGGACACAACCTTATATAAATTTGACAAAATGAAATGTAGCAGTTCCTAGGAAAAGTACTTTCTTTCCTTTTATTAGTAAATTTAGAGAGAACTTTATAGAAATGTATATTTCTGTTTCTTAACGATTTGCTACCACAACCTAGTACCAAGCGTGTTGCAGTGGCGTGCGGTCCATGGATGCAAGGGAAGCAATGCATCCCCTAAAATTCCAGCTAGCAGTTAAATGTACCTATATATTTTAAGTGAATATCCAATTTTTTCTTTCGAATTCCTACAACTTTTCAAAATACTGTAAATTTTTATAAATAGTATCATTGCTGGCAACCGCGCGGATGCACCTGTGTAAGCTGAATCCAAAGCCTTCACTGGAACTGCTGACTTTTCAGCGTTTCCCCGGCGCGCCGCGCCGATCGGCGTAATAAGATACCGGGCAAGTGGATGCAATTCAAGAAATGAATCCGCATTATTAAGCGTACGCTGTCTGCACTTAACAGAATAGCCGACGCGATGGCTAGTGCGCAGTGCGGCGAATATATCTAGCAAGTAGCACAGTATGTGCGTATGTGTATCGTGGCTGGATGCAATATGAAAATTGAATCCAGCCGTTCTCATGATCGTCTGCCGCAGTCAACCATCGCCAAGGGTTTCGTTTCGCTAATATCTACTTGTGCAAAGCTACGTTTCGATATATAAGTAATTGAATAATTCCTTTCCTGATGCGGGTACTTGCGCTATAATTATATTTATTATAAATAATTAGCGTTAGGCATTCAATCGAGAAAGTTTTGATTTTGTTTCTAGTTTAGTTTTTCGGGCGCGATGGATGTAAATCCACAACCGGGTACAAGTACAGACACCCAGGATCAAGCTGAAAATGGCGATTTAAGAGAACGTTTTTTAATAAATTTGAATGGTTTTTATGACATATTTGCTCATACCTACATAAACTATTACAAGCGGTATTTATTTACTTAATCTCAGGCAATGAGTCGACAGCATTATTTGTTTGAAACTCATTCTATTTATGTCCTTTTTTTTAAATATTTCCGGACCCCCCTTTCTACCGGGGGGTACTTTGTACCCCCCAGACCCCGCGGATATCCCCATTTGAAAATTTCCTAATACAAATGCATCCCTCACTTCAAAAGTCACCGCACGCCACTGGCGTGTTGGTATTTTGACAAAACAACGCGCGAAAACAAACTTTCACGTACCGCGAGCGCCAAGCAAAATGCTTTTGTTTGTTGGTACACCAAGATGGACGCGTGAAGTCATAAGGACATGCCTAATATGCTGATAACACTCCCATCAGTCAGAGTAACAGCGAACAGGTTATGTGTGGACAGTTGCCAGCCATGAGAAACATTAATGATTCCTTGAAACATGTCCATTATATCCATTTCTTTTGTGTATGGTCAGTTAATCGCATATTCAACATAGCCTACGTTCATGATTTCAAAAATTCTATACGAAAATATGTACTTACAGTGCTTTTGCCAATATATTACTGGCAAAGCGTACTCCTAAGTAAAAGTAAAGCAAACCAAGCCTCACTACAAGTTATCGACATGTATCTTACAATCATCCAAAGTGAAAGTCCTTCCCCAAATCAAGACTCTAGGTCAAGCTCCTCACATTATAATTGTCCATGGTAATAAACGATACTAAAACGTATAGAAAACTGAAAGACAACATTCACATTACTAACGGGAGATTTCAACCCAAAAATTAGAAAAAAAAAACCATTAAACTGAAGAATGCATTGGAAACTTCGAGCTCGCCAAATGAAATGAAAGAAGAACTATATTTGTCAATTATATAGGACACCATCAACTATCAACTATCACCTAACATTTATTCCTACTCCAAAAAGCGTCCAATTCCCAAATGGATTCGTGAACCAAGTAAATCATCAAGCATATAAGGCAGGGAGAATGTCAGGCTGTCTTAACGATACCATATAGAATATCAAACATCTCACACAAGAAATAAAAATACGAATTTATAAAAGTGTCATAAAACTGGTCCTTACGTATGCAATAGAAAAGAGGGCAGACAACGCCAAATGATGGTCTAAAACTGATTTATCTTGACAGCCGATCATTCTATTATCTCCGCAGAGTTTATTTATTATTATTTTAAGGAAACTACCCAACAAATCATTAAAGAAGTTTTATTAATTATGTTTTCCTGTTGGTTTTATTTTAGATATGTAGTTTAGTATTATATATTGAGGCGGCCGTGGGCTAGAGGTTAGCGCGTTAGACTTCTACGCGGATGGTTCTGGGTTCAATTCCCGGCACCGGAACGTCGGATTTTTAACGGCCGTTCTCCCTCGCAAGGCAATGGCATACCAGCGAGGTATTCTGCCTAGCAAATCTTCTATGGAGCAGAAGTGTTTACACTTCCCGTGGTTCGGAGCCCACGTTAAGCTGTAGGTCCTGTATGTCTGTGGCACTCTAAACGCGCAACACAGGCATAGGAGAGAAGATCACTACGTCTCGTAAGAGATACAGCACGCTAAGAAGAAGATATCACATTGCTATCTGATGGTTTAAATACTTGAATGGTTTCATCTTGTTTTTTGCAACTATTTTTACGTGCTGACATTTCCATTGCATTCGTGATTTGTTTGATTTGGCGTTGTCTGCCCTCTTTTCTGTTGCATATGCAAGGACCAGTTTTATAACACTTTTATAAATTCGGATTTTTATTTCTTGTGTGAGATGTTTGATATTCTATATGGTATAGTTAACACAGCCTGACATTCTCCCTGCCTTATATGCTTGATGATTTACTTGGTTCACGAATCCATTTGGGAATTGGACGCTTTTTGGAGTAGGAATAAATGTTAGGTGATATATATAGTTGATAGTTGATGGTGTCCTATATAATTGACAAATATAGTTCTTCTTTCATTTCATTTGGCGAGCTCGAAGTTTCCAATGCATTGTTCAGTTTAATGGTTCTTTTTTCTAATTTTTGGGTTGAAATCTCCCGTTAGTAATGTGAATGTTGTCTTTCAGTTTTCTATATGTTTTAGTATCGTTTATTACCATGGACAATTATAGTGTGAGGAGCCTGACCTAGAGTCTTGATTTGGGGAAAGACTTTCTGTTTGGATGATTGTAAGATAACGTAGACCAAGAAATGAAGAAACTTCGAAAAGCTATACGACAAAATGGCTTCAAGAATCAAACCATCACTTAAGCCCAGCCGAGTTTAGCCACAGGATGAAAAAGAAAATTCTACATCCAAAGTCCACCTGCCATACGTCAAAGGAACAACAGATAGAATCTCTAGAATTCTACGAAGACACAATGTGGAAACTACATTCACAACAAACAGAAAGATCAGCTCCATTCTACGAAACCCCAAAACAAGGATACCTCTGGAGAATCAAGGTGTATACGAAATTCCTTGCCAGGACTACGATCAAACGTACATAGGTCAAACGAATAGACGAGTCAATGTGAGAAAAGAAGAACACGAAAATGCCGTACGAAAGAACGAGAAGACTTCATCACTGGCACAACACGTAAGCACATCATCTCACAAAATTGCTTTCGAAAACATCAAAGTACTGGCCAACATAGGACACCTGAAATCTAGAATAATAAGGAAAGCAATAGAAATCCAGAAACACCCAAGAAACCTAAATTCTCATGATGACAGCTAAAGACTACCAGCCGCTTGGAAACCGGTTCTCGCCAAAAAACAACTGCACAAAACAAACCAGCAAGCAAACACAAATTCACCTCAACAAAATCGGAACGTTCTAGCCACAGCCGGTCCCGTCACACGCAACCGAGCCCGAAATCAACAAAGCGCAACCACACGGAACGGCTAAGAAGTATATATAGCCCCAGCAGAAACGAACGTCAACAGTCGTATTACAAGAAGCATCAGCAGAAAGACCGACAAGACCTGAAGATGGCAAACGTCGTCAAGACAACCACCCCGGTCGACGACCAGTCCACCTCCTCTAGCTTGTTGAAGCTACCCCCCTCACAATGCGATAAGCATTGTGAACCCGCGAACCATTACAGGCAACACTACACCTCTTTTAACTATTTCCCCGACACCACAGACGACACCACCAAAGGAAGATCCAACCAGCCACCCCAAGAGAAAATCAACCGAAGGAAACAAAACTCCAACTCCACTACCACAAATCCAAGCAAGGACTGACAAGAAGGAAGGACGCCCTGGGTTGAAGAGGACCAAATCCTAGAACGGCCCGCTCATATAATACATTAAGTTAGAGACTAGGAAGAAGATAAAGAATCCATATTACCCATACAAAATATGAAATGCTTCAAGAGATGTTTTGTGATTGGGTTTTGTAGTTTATATATTTTCAGAAATTACATCCATAAATTTCAATCTCATCATTCACTAACGTAGTGTGATTTGGAATTTAAATATTATAATCATTTTCCTATGTTATCGGGTTATTTAAATACACATGGCTGCTTGAGTTTGCTGTTAAAATAATAAATGATTTTAAGGTAGATATATCAGCAATCACAAATAAACCGTAGACTTGTTGCTGATTATGGAAGACATAACTCCTGCACAAATGTGAGAGCAGATAGCGATTAACGTCGTTTGCATTAGATTAAAACTTGTAATGTGGTACTTATGTCTGATTCATTGATGATAAGATACATTATTTTTTATGTAGAAATAGCAAATATAATGTTTAGCAATATTAAATTGTACAGTAAGTGCTGTCTCAGCACCACCACATTTTTCTCACCTTGGATTGTTCTTTTTGGCCATTCGGTATTATGTTTTTTTCGATCCGATACGCTATAAATAAATCAGGAAGCAACATCAGAAGGTGGTACAAGAGAGCTTCATAATGTTTCTTATAAAACCCGTTTGGTTTGCTTTTATTTTTGGCGCAGCTACGAGAATAAATTGCTGCGATATGTAAATTTTCAGCATGCGAATTTCCTTTCTCGTTCGTATTTCAGCGTTCGTAATTGTGTTAGTGACATTTATTTTAAAAGTAAATAATATACTGTGAAATGTTTATTGTTATTCTCATAAATTTGATTAATGGAGTTATTATAATAAATATAAATATATTCTTTACAGATTTTACGTACTGCCCACTGCGCTCAAGGTAGGTGACTCTTATACCAATTATACTTGGAATGATAGTGCATTTTAATACAAGAATAAATGCAAATAGCAAGTGTCTGCTAAGGTGGTGAGACAATCAGAGTAGTTCTATATTTTCAATATTACATACAACAACTTATAAAAACGTA
This sequence comes from Limonius californicus, assembly GCA_014611495.1. Classification (NCBI taxonomy): domain Eukaryota; kingdom Metazoa; phylum Arthropoda; class Insecta; order Coleoptera; family Elateridae; genus Limonius; species Limonius californicus. The sequence continues at coordinate 157,606 of JABXWE010000203.1, read as the reverse complement.
AGAGAATATATCGTAGGTGAATCGATTAGTATTTGATATGATATTGTACCATTGTGTTTAAATAAATACAACTCAATAATGTCCTGACAAAAGCATGATCAATTAAATATTTAATTGCTGCTTGGAATTGAAAACTACCAAAGGAGTCATCCGTAAGAATTGAAATTATAGCGTGTATTTTCTGGTAATAAACTTTTATGAACAAATTTCCTACGGATCTTTGATTTTGTATAGAAAATGCAATAAGGAAATTTATGTAGAATTCTGCTACAGTGCGATCACAAATCACTGAGGGTGCCGCTTCATACTGATTTTTCTTGTATGTTTCCTACTGAATGTGACCTCGACTAATTCCAGTGACGTGCCAAGGCGCGGGAAATAAAAAACTTATGGCATGCTTGTTAATATAAATATTTTGTACGGTATTTTTTAAAACCTGCAGAGACTTTCAAAAATCTTGTAAATTTTGGTTTATGTAGTGCCTAAATTGCTAACTTACTTAAAAAAAATACAAGATTTCAGTTTAAATTAGTAAAAGAACATATTTTCCACCAATTTTTTGCTTACAATTGCTTACTTTAATAACACACCCACACAACTAAAGTTAAACGTCACTGTCCACAACGTGATCATTTCTTAAACTGGAAAGATGACCTATCTGGCGTAGCTTAAAGGTGTCCCTGGTGGTTACCAAAATTACAGTATCCGTTACGTTCAACTTAAAGTTGAAAAATAGTTATTCTAAATAGCTAACATTATCGTAACCAAATAGGTTGACTTTTGACTAACTTTCAAGTGCACATTATAGCTGCATACCTTTAAAAAGACATATAGTGGTTAGTTTTCGATCATAGGATCAATAACAGCCTTTAATACTTAGCAAAATAATTCTTGTAAATCTCTGGCAAAGGAAAAATTATATTGCAATTGGATTTAAAAATATTCGTCACTTTAGCTACTGACCGAATATCTTATTGTCCTGTAATTGGTAAGAAGATTATTTACAACTTGAATCTAAATTAAATGTTATTATTGTTTATTTCGTACTTTTCAATTACTTACTTACAGAAATGTGTAGCAAAATAGCAACAAAAACATAAATATTGTTCGTGAACCCATAATACAATAAAACATATTACGTGTTTATGTATATTTAAGCTATCGTCTAAACTTTAAGATCACTTCTGCTATACTTTTGTCATCTTTTTTGGTTATCTTTTGGACAATCCTCGCTGTTACATTTCATACTAGCGTACTAGTAAAAATATAACTTCTTAGCTATCATAATGCTAATTATGGAGGTAATCGTTTCTTAAGTAAAAGGTGACCGTTAAATTATTGTGGCATTTATTCAAATGTTCAAAAAACCGTTTGGAAATATAAAAGAATTTTCTAGATTTCTTATAGATTAGTCATAGGTACTTACGTTATCTGACTTTCGAGTGGAACCGAATTTACTTTAAGCATTACGAAGAGGATAAGTAAAATAAGGGATTAGCAATACCATTACGGTTATTTACATAGTAATGTGGGTTTAACAACAAAATTTAACAAGATGATAAGTGATGATTTTTCTATTTTATAAATGTAATTACAATGAATTTTACAATACGAATATGAAACGGTCCACAACGGAAACTATTAAGAAGTGGACGGTTGGACGACATAAGACATGAAAGATAACCTTTTTGGGATGGTATAACGGTTAACCACAGATTATAACTTTTGTGTGTGTTAAAGAGATGCCCAAAACTCGACTTTCAACGTTAGCTTTTGGACATCTTTTATGGTTAACCCAACCATGACTTTCAAGATTACCTTTTGGACGTCTTTTATGGTTAACTAAAAGCTGACTTTCAAAGTTAGTTTCTAGGCATCTTTTGTTTGTTTGTTTGTTTTATTTAACGCATCTTTTACGGTTAACCAAACGATGACTTTTAAGGTTAGTTTCTGGACATATTTTATGGTTAACCAAACAATGACTCTCAAGATTAGCTTGTGGACATCTTTACCGTTAAACAAACGATGACTTGCAAGATTAGCTTTTGGACATGTTTTACGGTTAAGCGAACGATGATTTTCTAGATTAAATTTTGGACATCTTTTTACGGTTAACGAAATGATGACTTTCAAGATTAACTCTTGGACATCTTTTTATAGATAACCAAACGATCACTTTCAATTTTAGCTTTTGGACATCTTTTAGGGTTAATCAAACGATGAGTTTCAAGATTAGCTTTTGGACATCTTTTACGGTTAACCAAACGATGACTTGCAAGATTAGCTTTTGAACATGTTTTACGGTTAAGCAAACAATGACTTTCTAGATTAACTTTTGGACATCTTTTTACGGTTAACGAAATGATGACTTTCTAGATTAACTTTTGGACATCTTTTTACAGATAACCAAACGATGACTTTCAATTTTAGCTTTTGGACATCTTTTACGGTTAATCAAACGATGAGTTTCAAGATTAGCTTTTGGACATCTTCTACGGTTAACCAAACGATGACTTTCTAGATTAGCTTGTGGACATCATTTATGGTTAACCAAAAGCTGTCTTTCAAGGTTAGCTTTTGGTCATCTTTTACGGTTAACCAAACGATGACTTCCTAGGTTAGTTTGTGGACATTTTTTATGTTTAACCCAAAGCTGTCTTTTAAGGTTAGCTTTTGGGCATCTTTTATCGTTAACCAAAACATTACTTTCAAGGTTAGCTTTTGGACATCTTTCGTGGTTAACCTTTTAGCGATCTTGAAGATCTTAACGTTACTCTATGATGGTTAACTAATTAGTGACATAGTTAACCCACAGGTTAACTTTTGGTTGACTAATGGTGACCTTGTATTTTTGAGAAGTTAACTTTTAGACATTGGGTAACTTTGGTTGTGTGGGACAGTTAAAATGAACAGAACAATCATTTTGTCAGATTATTGCTTCCAATACTTGCTGTCCCAACCTTTGCCTAAAATACATTCACCTAAAAATTGCTAACAAGTCTCTCGGTGTGACAGCAGTTACTAATCACTACCTTCTTGTAACTCCCTAATGGCGTGTAAAAACGATTTGCATATACAGGGCGAATCAGAGAGACCTGACGATTTGGAAAACTTAGGTACATCGTAAGAATATATCATTTTTATTTGGAACTACAACTATTGTACAGAGATTTGAATGCCATTTTTATGTGTTGAAAACGGTATCTCTTTAAATGCTTTCCAGATTTCCCATAACGCATTGAAACACTCGATGTGAAATTGCAGCAATTTCGTCCGTATAGATTGTTTCAGGGTGAAATATTCTACGGTCTTGTGTCAAAAATTTTACTTTTAAGGTAACACTGTAACCACTAATTACAAGCGCTTAAATCTGGAGAACGTGCAGTCCAAGGGAGATCGCCATTTCGTGAAATCAGACGCCTCGGAAACAGTTGACGCAAAACAGTCACTGATACTTTTGCTACATGTGAAATCGCCCCAGTTTGTTGGAATCCTACAGTGTCTATGTCAATCTGTAACCGATGTAACCGTGGTTCCCAGAAATTATTTTCTAGTAGCGGCTCGATATAAACTGCAATGTCTTAAAAAAATTAGGGTCAATTACTTTACTACGATACTCCGCACCATTCACTTTTGCATTATAAAGAATACGTTCCCGGAGCTTTCTTAAATTTTAAGCAGATCACTGTTTCATGGTTACTAAAATATCATTGGTTGAGATATAGTCAAAACTGTGGCTGAAAAATAAGTATATGAAAATCATCAGATTTCTCTGGCTCACCCCGTATAACATTTTTAAAACGTCCAAGTAGTCGAGATGAGTTAAGTCGGGCGGTCGCGGTGGTCAAATCTTTCGCTTGTTATTTTCTTTAAAAATTCAATGTTGCACCTACTGTGTGAGCTGTTCCACCATTTTGCTGCAAAAACGGGTTGTTGGTAATTTAAGGTACTGAAGTTCTCCCAAAAAAATTATTTTTCTTACATATGCTGGGTTTAGGAGTATAGGTGGTAACTAAAATGAAACGATGTTACATGGCTGAAAAATGTGATAATTGTTGTTGTGACTTTCATTAAACACTTCTTAAAATCTGCTGGCAACAGCTGTTAGCCAGCGCTGGATTAAGCCTTTTTGGGGAGAAACGCTACTTGGCCAAAGGGCCGAGTAGGTATATAGATTTCAAAAAAGTTGAAATAATGAAAAATACAGTGTAATTTATACATAGTTATTATTATTTCTATCACGGAGGACCGAAATAGTGGGAGGACCGATAGGCTACACTATTTTAGTCTAATGGTTAATCTGGCTCTGCTCTTAACCGACTGACACCTTGTACGGGTGCATATGCAGCACCTTTTTGCAAGCTTCTTGACAGGAGCAGTATAAAGGGCCTACGGTGTAAATGTTCAGTAACTCAGTTACAAAACAACATTATACTCATTACTTGCTTGATAAACCAAACACCTTAATATTCTGTTAGGGTTTGGATCTATCTGCTGTTTAATAGTTTATAGAGTGTCTTCCGTAAACGCAGATACCCTGTCCCTAAACATTCTTTTACAGGCGCTGCCTGTCGAAGAGTACGATGTACTGATGATTGAAAATTTCATATCAGACTGTTTTGTTAGGAAATTGCTCTTGGAACTGTTGAAGCAACTACAGAGATTACATCATTAGTAATGATTCATTACACTATTTTGGTCATGTTCTCCGGATCGAAACTAGACCTCCAAAATAAATTTATCCTTTGACTTTTTACTAACTTTTAGTCTTCAAATAACTGTTACTACGTTAGGATTACTAAAACATAAACCAGGAACACAAGGAACGAAAACAGTAGAAATGACAGTTGACAGGAAAAAATGCGTACACACTTCTAACTGACTCGGGGGTGTAAGTATTGCTAAGTAACAGGTTGGCGGACAAAACTAATGTATTTTTGATAATATCTGGACGGAATCAAGGTCACGTGTCCTTCAATTATTTGCCATCGCACTATATATGTTATGTTAGTCATATATTATTGATCAGTATCATTTTTCGGTTACCAACTGTATCGTTTTGCTTACGTTTCGCATATTTTTGATTTTGATTATGTTTGAAATAATTATTGTGGAATTTTCTTCTAGCACACAATCTTACACGTAGTATGTAAATGAAGATTGCCAACAAAAGTCCTCGTTTTCAGATTGCATGTGGTTTTGTACTTACAATGTTGTAAGTTTTAAATTTTTGAAGCGCTTGTATCTTTAAAAGTTAGCCTCAATGTAATTCAAAGAAATATCTCCGGAATATAGAGATCATACTTGCCAATGGTAAATTATTTTTATATTTGTTTTTCTATACAGAAATATTGATGTTCGAACAATTATTTTGGTATTGGGAGTGATATCAGCACTTCTGGCTGGCCTTGGCTGCACAGCTCGTCTTCCAATGCAATTTCCTCCAAATATATTAATTATGAAATTTTAGACTAGCCAGCTGTAGTGCGCAGGACATCCATTATGTTGGTACTAAAGTTTTTATTGCAAATTGAGTTCTATAACTTCCAACAACCCGGATAAAATGTTTTGTAGGAATTCCATGTAACGTCGTCCAATTAAATTTTCAAGAAACAAGTGTGATTTAATAATTTGGTTACTTTTTGTGACACACCAAACTTTACAGAAAAATATGGGTAACATGTATCCAGTGCAGATTCTCATCACCATTGTTTCCGAATTTTGCCTCGGCGTTCAATAATACGTCCCATTGCTGGGCACTGGCCCCTTCTATGCTATGTATTTCTCCTCAGTTCTAAGGCAAAAATACAGTTCAACGTCGAATCCGAACGACAGAAACTCTAGAGAATGTTTTCAGTTTTAAGATCCCACGGATTCCAGCTTTTTCGTCCCATTGCTGGGCACTGGCTCCTTCTATGCCACATGTTTCTCCTCAGTGCTAAGGTGAAAATATAGTTCAACGTCCAATCTGAACGAAAGAAACTCCAGAGAATATTTTCAGCATTAAGCACGAGTGATAACCGCATATAGAAACTTTGTATGGAGGTTGCAACACACAATTTTTATACGCCGCGTGGTAATGTGGGAAATCGAACCCAAGCCACAATACTCAGAAATAGAGAGTTCTGCCAATTGAGCTGCAACCACACCTGAAATTCTATTAATACCCACATTTGTGCTTAGATCTCTTTGGATGGCATGGCGATTCTAATTCACTCTAACACTACTAGTCCATTTTGAATATCTCGTTCTGGGCCCACATCTTCGGGATTTGACAAATTTACCTTCGTTTCTGGCAGAAGGTACGTCTAAATATTTTTTGGACGGTGGTTTTCTAGTTAGATGGCGCCTGATATATGAATTGCGGGGTAAAAGTCGCATTTCCGGGGCATTCACAAAAAATTAGCTACAAATCTATTTTCTGGTAATTTGAAAACATCTCACTTTAAAAAATTTAGGTAAAATGACAGATCGACTTTGTATTGTCATAAGTAAGCATTTTGGTTGCCATGCTATACGTATGTTGGGTTGCATCAACCAGTGTTATTGCGGGTCAACTTCGCTGGTCCATCCTGTATATAAATATTGCCAATAAACGGCCTTGTTGTCAAGTTTTATGTAACTTTCTATTTACAACGTTGTTAGTTTTCAACTCTTTTAACTTGAAAACTAAACTTCAAATTGGAAATGATATGATGCTTCTTTTTTCGTGGAATATAGCAGTGTATTTTTCTACAACACAAAACTTACACGCTGTTTACGAAGTAAATATCTCTTACTTTGTGTCTCTTATTTTTCTCTTCTCCTTAATAGGTTATGCAGGCGATGTCACTACACATTTATGCTAAATTTATTACTCATGAAATATGAGCAATGAAATTTTCAAAGGATTAATATCCAGCAAGAATACTGAAGGTAGGTACTTGAAAGTCTGCTTGTGGGTATCATAAATTTACCTTTACAGATTTAACTATACGATCAGAATTAATATTAGGTAGACAATACCAACATGTTCACTTTTCCATCTCATTTTAAATGCATTAAATTCGTCTCTTGTAAAACGTGGGATTGAAGATTAAGCTGCACACGCTGTGATTTAAAGTGGGTAGGTGTGTTTGTTTGGCTGGGTTATTAAAGGTGTGTTCATTATCATTCTATAAACGAGTCTTCACGCTGACAATTCGACAATCAAAGCTTTTAAACTTTAAATATTTGAGTAGTTATGTTAGTAGCATAAGAAAAGAATATGTCTATTTCTCTATGCTTCTGTTTTTGTATTTAAATACTTGTATATTATTAATTAAAAAAAAGTTAACTAAAATAGACTTCAAGCTTACTAAAATAACAAAATCACTTCGGAGACTTAACATGTGCATTTGAAAATTAGAGTCAATTTAAATCCTGTAGGTGTGAAATATTCGCAATTCAAATGAAGATTTTGCACCGCAACATTTAGGTGATACAAGCTGACAAAAGAAAAGTTGAATCAGTTGTGTCCACATTGTGCTATAGAGGGTGGCCCACCGAAAACCAAACGGGCATGTTCAGTGACACTAAACCTCAGTTCTTCGAAAACCACCCGTATATATCAAATTTATTTGTCAGGGGGACATGTAATGCGGCTATTTCCGTTCACCTATCTTCAACCCCAACATGGAGATGACTTTTACTTTAAAAGGCAAGAAGTACCAAAATACTTCATTTGAAAGCCCGATGAATTTGCTTTACAGTAATGTTTTTAATTTTGGATTCCGCGAATTAGTTTCCGTGGAATTGCAGTCCAAAGTTTCAAAATAGTAAATGATCTGGGGCATATATGGAATGATTAGACGGTATTGGTTGACTATACATTGGCATAAACATTTTTCGCCAGTATCACGCCGTATTTCGTAGTTGTCGTTGAACTTTAAATATTATTTTATTCGATTTCAGAAAGAGTTGAAATAACTGGGTTTTACAGTAGTGTTTTTCATTTTGGATCTGCGAATTGGTTCCCGTGGAATTGCAGAACAAAGTTTCAGGGTAGTAAATGTTCTTGGGCTTATATGGACTGATTAGACGGTATTGGTTAACAATATGTTGTCGTAAACATTTTTTTTTATGTCAGTGCCACGCCGTATTTCGTAGTTGTCGTTGAACGTTAAATATTGTTTTATTCAGTTTCAGAAAGAGATGAAGTAATGGTATTTTACAGTAGTGTTTTTAATTTTGGATTATGCGAATTGGCTCCCGCGGAATTGCAGTCCAAAGTTTCACGGCAGTAAATGTTCTGGGGCATATGTGGAATGATTAGACGGCATTGGCTAACAATATGTCGGTGTAAACATTTTTTTACGTTAGTGTCACGTCGTATTTGGTAGTTGTCGTTCAACTTTAAATATTGTTTTATTTGATTTAAGAAAGAGTTGAATTAGTTGGGTTTTACAGTAGCGTTTTTAATTTGGATTCTGCGCATTGGTTCCCGCGGAATTGCAGAACAAAGTTTCAGGGTAGTAAATATTCGAAATGGGCACCAGCAGCGTCCATACAGTAATAAAAGTTCTGTTCAAAATGCTGTTGCACATTCTGAAGCATTTGTGGAGTGATTAGATGGTATTCGTTGTTATACGTTCTCGTAAATCTGATAAAAATGGGGTAGAATTGTGTAAATTTTACTTTTTAAACGACCCCCCAAACAGAAATCTAGTGGATATAAATCTGGCAACCTTGCAACTTTCAATAGCTCCTCTTCTTCCAATCCATTGACCTGGATATCTTCGATCCAAATACTGTTGAACAATCAGTACATAATGCAGAGGAGCTCCGTCCTGTTGGAATATCAAATGACCTTCGAGGTAGTGTTCAGCATTTTCTATAATATCAGTTAAAATTGAATCTATGTTGTTCTGTAACTATTCCAAGTACATATGTTTAGTCAAATTACCAGGTAAGAAAAAGGAACCAACGAGACAATCACCAAAAATACCAGCTCAAACATTTAATTTTTCGGGGTGTTGAGTACGTGTTTCGTGAAGTATCCTCGGATTAGAATCCGACCAATAGCGACGATTATAGTGATTGACTGTACTATTTACAAACAAAGTGCATTCGCCGGAAAAACAGGCCTTAAAAAGAAAATGTATTGTTTATCTATCAAAGTCCGTTGAATACTGGTTCGATTAATACCTGATACAATAGACATTTGCCTTGTAATTAACGTAGGATAGACAACACCGTGGCCCAAAACCGCGACTTCCACCGCTTCGTTTCTTACGGGGTTTTCAGCATTTCGATTTTATTGGCGACGGACTCGGTCTTCCGAAATCTCCAAGACATGCTTACCTACATCATTGACAGCCTTTTTGTCCTACTGCTGGACATCGGCCTCTTCTTTGCCACGTGTTTCTCCTCAGCGCTAAGCTAGAAACATGGGGGACCTACAGTTTAACGTCGAATCGGAACGACAGAAATTTCAGAGAATGATTTTAGCATTAAGATCCCACGCTTGCAAGCCGGTTTGGGAAATTGTGTATGGTGAATTGTAGACAAGATTTTTATAAATCTGCATCGTAATGCTTAGCTTTCGAACCCAAGCCAGCATCGATGTTTTATTCAGAAAGCGAGCGTTGTACCAGCTGAGCTACCACCACTACCATCTACATGTTGCTGGATAAACAATTCGGTGCGTCTACTAGCACATTAATTGTTTCCGAAGAAAAAATCAATTATTTCAACTCTTTCTGAAATGAAACAATTTTTGAAGGGGAATGACACCTACGAAATACGGCGTGCCGCTTATGTAAAAAGAACATTTAAATGTTTCCGCCAAAATTGATGCAACCCATTTTAACAAGATTTACGAGAATGTATAATCCACAAATGCCATTTAATCACTCCACATTAGAATGTACAACAGCATTTTGAACAGAACTTTCATTACTGTATGGACGGACATTTACTACCCTGAAACTTTGTTCTGAAATTTCCCGATTGCCAATACGCGGAATCCAAAATTAAAAACACTACTGTAAAATTCAATTATTTCAACTCTTTCTGAAATCGAATAAAAGATTTTTTAAAGTTCTACGACAACTACGAAATACGGCATGACGCTGACGTAAAACATTCAAATGTTTACGCCAACATATGGTTAAAAAATACCGCCTAATCATTCCATAAATGCTTCGGAACATTTATTACCTTGCAACTTTGGACTGCGTTTTCGCGAGAACTATTACTCGGAATCCAAAACTAAAAACATTACTGTAAACTAAATTCATAGATCTTTTGATACCCCTTGCTATTTAAAATATTTTGGGTAAAAGTCACCCCATGCTGGGTTTGAAGATAGATGAACGTTACTAGTCGTATTACATGTCCCATTGGCAAATTAATTTGACGTGTTCGGGCGTTTTTCGAAGAATTGAGGTTTAGTATCACAAAACAAGACGGTCTCGTTTTCGGTGGGCCACCCTGTATGTGTATTGTAACTAACTTTGGTTTAGGTGGTGAGAATTTTTAATAGACTGGAAAGGGAATTCATCTTGAATTCGATATTCCGACTACTGCATTAAAGTTAATTTCACTCTAATCGAATCACTTAATTCGTTAAAACTTTCCAACGGATTATGTTTCTGGTACATGATTTATTTTAAACATTTTTCCCCGGGGATTTAGTTACAACCCACACAAACGAAACATCTATCGTATACTATTCCAAATTCGTTAGGCCTACATGACCGTATACTTAAACTGTCGTTCTGTATTGCAACGGTCGGGTTGATTTACAACTACCAACTACTCGTTTTGCTATATCACTAAATGTGTTCGCAACCCTAGATGATTTTTGTTAATGACGCCCAATTATTATATTATAATCTACACCCATATACAGAACGCAAATCGATACGGCTCATCGGCCGAACTGGAAGGTCATATTTCAAAATAGAATGGAAGGGTCACAATGATCAGCCTACTGTTTAATGGTTCTTACCAAAACGTTTTTGGGTCTGGTTATTGTCGATTTAACTTATGTAGCATGTACATTGATTGAGGATTGCAGTTGAGTTGAGCTCTATGACTATAAATTGAGGTGGGCGGTATAGCTACTGTTTGAAATATGACCAAGGAAAGGTAGTAACTGGAAGTTCTAGCGAAGTCAATGTTGTGATATATATTGACATTTAGAAGTTATAATCATAGTGGACAATGATTTACCAAGAGCTAACATCGAATGGAGGCTATAGTCAACTGCAGATGGTGACTAAGTTGGGTATTGCGATACATTTTGGTTTTCAGCGAATATGATCATGGTGTACAATAATTTAAATGTTTTAAAATAGCCATCGTTTGGAAGTTGTGCTCTATAATAATTAGGTATAACTATTGTAGGAGATATGACCAAGGGATCGAAGCAGTGAGAAATTGTAACCAAGTCGGGACATCTAATTCATATTGTGATTTCGGTGTTATGTTCTTGCTGACGAATGGTTTAACATGTGTACAATGGCTATCGATTGGGGGTTGTAGTCTGTTGGAGGTTGTGACTAAGTCGGGCGTTGGAAATTACCGACTATGATCATGATGTGCAGTAGTAGGTATAGTAAACAACCTTCGATGTGGATTGCGGATAACTTGAGCTCTGTGACTATTAATTGCGTTAGAATTATAACTATCGTAGGATATATGATCAATGGAAGAAAGTTATCATCAAGTCGGAAGATCGATCGGATTCCTGCAGAGATTTGGGTGTTACGTTTATGGTGGAGAACGATTTAACATGCGTACAACGGAAGATGATTGGAGGTTGTAGGAATTTGGAGATTGTGACTAAGTGGGGTGTTGGTTTTTATCGACTACGAGTATGGTGTGCAGTAATGCAGGTTTTGTATAACACTCCTCGATAAGAATCGTTGACAACATGAAATACGTGATTACAAATTGGATAGGAATTATAACTAATGTATAAGATATGACCAAGAAATGCAAGCTTTCGGAAGTTGTTATCAAGTTGAATGATCTGATTCAAATTGGGCTTTGGGTGTTATGTTCATGCTGGAGAACGATTTAACATGCCAATTGGAGGTTGTGACTAAGTCGGGTGTTGCCATTTAGTGGTCATGATCATGGTCTGCACTAAAACGAGTTCTGTAAAATGTGAATAAGTTGAGCTCTAGGATAAAAAGTAAGTTAGCGATTTGAACTTTCGCAGGAGGTAAGACCAAATGACAGGAAGTTCTAGCTAACTTGGGATTAATTGGTATTGAGAGTTAGGATCGTAGTGGGCAACGATTTAACATGTTTATGACGGATATCAATTGAGGGTTGTGACTAAGTCGGGTTTTGATATTTAGCGGTTGTGATTACAGTGTGCAATAAAATAAGTTGTGTACAATAGTCATCCGTTGATGATTGTGGTCAAATTGAGCTCTAGGATAAAAAATGAAGTTGTGGATTACAACTTTCGCGGGTGTTGACATGTACAAGCTAGGATCATGGTTGCTTGTAATGTAGGTTATGTAAAACAACCATTGATAGAGATTGTGGTTGTTTTGAACTCTACGGTTAGAAATTGAGTTAGGGACTATAATTATCGTGGGGGTATTGTCAAGGGATGGAAACGATCGAAAGTGGCGGACAAGTTGGTAGTAATGATTCATGTTAGCATTTAGGGATTTGATCATGGTGGACAATGTAAATATGACGAATTTATAAATGATTGACACCATGACAGGAATAGATTGTAATATAAACTCATTTTTCATTGCCTTCTCCAAATTTGAAAAAATAGTTATTACATATCTTGCGCATTCCCTAATCATCCCAAAGAAGTTTCAACATAGGTTAGTTTTTTGCTACTTAGAAGTAAATTGAACATACTTTGTTTTTAAGGAATTCTATGGCACTTGAACTTAACGTGATGGAATGCAAACCCGTGCGTGTGCTCGCTAGTAGAATACAACGTTTGTTAATATTAATTTTTCTTAACAATCTTCATAAGGAATTACCTACCTACATTTTAATTAGAAAGTACATTTCAATGAATGCGACAACATAAAGTAACGATGATCGATTAACTTCCAGTATAATGACAACACTTATCACAAGACCATAAAAGCAATACTTTAATCAAGAAATTGATTTATGTTTGATCTCCGTGACTATCCAGAGTTTCAGATCTAATTCCAATAATACGCTGTGTTATTTCGATTTTGTTTAGAAAATTGTCCCTATAGTACCTACCAGATAGCATGTGCGTGAAATTAAAAGTATGTTCTTTGCATGCAAAATGTTTAGGAATCTTGGCAGTGATTAAACCTATTGTAATGTAAATAATTTGCAATTTTATGAATTAATTTCCTATGCACCTATTTTTCAAAATAAATGGTGTGCCAGTAAGAAGAAAACTGTCGTTGTCTGATCAAGACCCAATGTTTGGTTTTACACAATTAGCCAGAACCAGGAAAGCTGCTTTTAGAATGTAGGTAGTTAGGTAGGTACTTTGGAAAAATTTAGATGTACACTCTACTTAATCTTCAAGGCCACCTTAATATATAATGTATTAGGTAATTTATATCCTAAGGAGTTAAGTACCCATGTTAAGCGGTAGGACCTTGCTGCCATGTGTTACCCGTGAATAGATACCAAATGGCAGTAGATGAAAGGATGCTGTTCAATAGGATACCTGAATAGGGGTTTAGAGGAAGATTGGGAGATATGCCAGAAAAAAAGTTTTTTTTTGGAAAAAATATGATCTTGACATTGTGGTAAAACCATGTAGCGAAAAAGTACCTTCTTTATTTTCCGTTAAAAATACTGTTATTTGCAGCTATTTTTTAATTCCAATAGGGCGCTACATTACAATCAATAGTTAGGTGCGATAACGCGCTCTTTCCAATTTCAAGCATCGTTAAGGTACTAACAAATAAACTATTTGAAGACCCTGTAGTGGTATACATAATGCATTTTTTTTAACTTTTAAATGTTGTTCCTTATCAATTTGTATAACCATAGTAGATTTGGTCAGAAGACGTTTTCTACAGCCAACATTAGATTAGCTAGGTTCACACCGAAGATAGATATAGGATGGGTCAGGTGCGGGGTATAGTAACTTGTTAGCTCAATAAGATGTTATAGATGCCAAGGGCATGGGTATACGGCCAAAGATTGTCCAGAGAAAGAAAAGAGCATGAGAAAAATGTTTGTAATGTTGGGAAGAGGGATATACCATCAAAGACTGCCCTAATTATCCCAACTGCTAGGAATGCGGAAATTTGGGGCACCTTGGCAACCCTGGCGTGTCCTAGTTACAAAAAAAGGAGCAAGAACAAGAAGAATCGGGAAGGGGAAAAACAGTAGTGCCCCGAGAGGAGAGAATACAGAAGGAGGGGCACACCACTCCTACAAACGCCTAAGATACTGCAAGTAAATGTAAATAGAAGCATTGCAGCCCACGACTGCTGGATGTCACAATGCCAGTGTATCAAATGTATAGATACAAAAATAATCAAAGAATCTAGTAAGAAAATTGTTAAAGATAAGGAGAAGTGGATAGCAGACACAGTAAACGACACGGCAATTAAAATAGTTAATAAGGACGTGTGTTTTAAAGGAAAAGGAAACGGAAAAGTGTATGTCTGGGTCGAAATACACGAATATAGAGTACTTAGCTGGTACATTTAGTCGATCAGCACAATAGAACAGTACCTCGAAAACTTACCTACAAAATGACGTGATTGGAAAAAAATGCAATAATAGCGAGCGGTTTTAATACCATGTAACTAGAATGGGGAGGCAGCAGGGAGGATAAACGAGGAAGGATAATTATAGAATGGATCGCAACAAACAACCTAACCATACTGAATAGAGGAATAGAAGCAACTTTTGAGATAGCAAACAGCGCATCTATTATAGACCTTACCCTGGGAACAAGGAAAACAGTCACCAAAATGGAAGACTGGAAGGTACTACAGAAGAGATACTAAGTGGCTATAAATACCTACATAGTATTTGTACACATCAGTAAGAAAAAAACACTACCACCAGCGAAAGAGCAAATGGGAAAAGGTGACGTAACTACAACAAAATAGATGAACAAAATAGAGACATGCGATGTGGTAATGCCAAGGAAATTAAATAAATATAATCCAAATAGGAAGGAAGTATACTGGTGCACCACATAAATAGGATCACTCAGAGTGGAATGTATAAATCTAAAAGTTAGAAAATAAGAGGAAGAAAAAGACAGATAACCGAAGAACTAATTAATGAAGAAGAAAACAAATATAAAGAAACCACAAAAAACTAAAAATTGCTATGAATAAAGCGGAAGAGAAAAGATGGAGCAGGTTGAGGACGATGTCTGGTGAGATTGATAGAGAATTGTGATGAAAAAGTTAAGGTAATAGTCGACCCGAAGGTATGGGATAAGGCAATCCAGAAACTGTTCCCGAAACACCCGGAAGTAAATTGGAGTCACCCTGCGGTGGAAGAGATGGAATCGTTCACCATTGAAGAAATAAACAAACCGGAGAATATAATCCACTATGCCTATTAGACACTGTAAGGAAACTGATGGAGCAGCTCATTGCGAATAGAATCAAAAAGGAAATGAAAAAGAAAGGGGATCTCTCGTAGAGACAGCACGGTTTCCTTAAAGGCAGATCTACCATGTAACAGGTGAAAAACATGTATGAAATAGCAAAACGCGAAGTGATGAAAACCTATATAACCAGGAACCTGTGCCCACTTATCACCTGGACGTACGAAACGCCTTCAACTCGGCAGTGTGGCAGAAATTACTGGAAGAATTAGAAAAGAGGTAAATAACACCATACCTGCTAAGAACAATGTGTAGATACCTAAACAATAGATATATAGAAAGCGATACTGGGACAGGGCAGAGATTAAGAGCGGAGTCTCACAAGGATCTGTGCCAGGCCAGTTATCTGAAACGTGTTATGCGATGAGGTCTGAAAACTTCCGGTAGAAATTAACCTAATCGTCTATGTTGGTAATCTAGCGATAGTTGCCGTAGCTAAAAAAGAGAGGGACGGTAAATACCGCACGACAAATGGACGAGAGACAGGAAATTGACACTAGCGCTGGAAAAGACGGATGTAGTACTCATAGTGGGAAGGAAGATATGTACGTCGATAGAATGCGGAATGCTTCCAAGCATACCTCCACCGCATCGGGCATCGGCAAAGCGCAAATAGCGAAGTGCATTTACACACAACGGAACACACAATCCTGGTATGCAGAAAATGGGAAAACAAAAGAGAAAGAGCTACCACTGAGCTGGGGGGAAAAATATCCAACCTAGACAACATGATCGAGATGAAGGCACATAGTAAAAGAACATAGGTAATAATAATCACGGTAACATACATAACGGCAGAGAAATAGGAGGAAGAAATAATAAGAAAGAGTGAAACAAAATGGCATCAGTCTAAAATAATGTTGCAAAACGGCACTGGGCTGGAGAGCCGAAGAATGGGGGGGGGGTATTTTGTAGGAATCGGGCACTACCCTGACTAGCAGGGTGCCTATGAAGGTTTCCCCTCCTCCAGGAATAAAAAAGATTTCCACTGCGTCCGCAACTTAGTTTTTGAAATGTGTATAAATATAGTTGTAAGGGGTTTTCTCAAGGTTCAGTTCAAATAAGTTGATTGGAAGAAGAGTGCCTTGAGTGCTCAACCATATTTATAAATCCTTGTTTTCCGGGCTTCTTTTAATACTGAAAAGTATAACTGACGGAGAGAACTTAGCTTCGATCTTAAAACTCAGTTCAAATATTGAAGTAGTCCATTTCTCGAGTTGTACCGCAACTTCGAAAAAAGTATAGTTCTTGTTGTAGTGTTACGAACCCAATTTCCAAAATAATAATTTAATTTATAATTTTGGAAATTGACACCTGTCCGTTGCGCACTGATGGAGAAATCATTTCTCATAAAATGTGGCGTTGTTCAGATCAATCACCCATTCTATTCTCATCATTTGTCATCAGCAGACTTTTTTCCTTTACCAAAGTTAAAAGTATTATCTATAAAGAAGTTTTCCCAAAGGTGCGTCTGCACCTCCAGAAGGAGGGAGTTGCTCTTTGTATTTGTCTTTCTGAGTGCTCCCTCCAGGTGAGTTTAGCATCCAGGATTATTCCTAGGTACCTAACCTTCCCACCGGCCCTCAAAGAAGTGCCAAATAGTTGTGGTTCATGAAATTCCACAATCCTCCTTCTCCTCGTGAAAAGTACTAGTTCGGTTTTCGTAGGGTTAACCGTCAAGTTGTGCCTTCTGCACCATGTTGCCACAATTCTGAGAGCATTCTGGGTTACCCCACAGAGTGTGTTTGTAAATTTTCCTATAGCTAGGATGGCAAGGTCATCTGCATAGCCTTGCGTGTAGATGGCAGCTTCGTTGAGTTCCCGCAGGAGCCCGTCCACGACGAGGAACTACATGAGAGAAGAAAGTACTCCTCCCTGCGGACACCCCCGCCTGACGGTCAACCTTATGGACTGTCATTAAGAGTGGCAATCGCTTTGCGGTTTTCTAGCATTGCTCTTATCCATCGAATGATAGACAGCTCGATTCCAGTGTTTCATAGCGGCAGTGTATACTGATTCGAAGGCCGTATTGTCAAAAGCGCCTTCGATATCTAAGAATGTGCCAACACAGATTTGTCCGTCTGGTAAGCATATTGGTGAGGGTGTAATGGCGATACAATCATTGCGCCATCTCTTATGTACCTATCTACCGGTCTCTCGACCGTCTTAAGTAGGAAAGAGGTTAGGCTGATAGGTCTGAAATATTTGGCCAAGTCATAGACAGATCGACCGGCTTTTGGAATGAACACTACCTTTACTGATCTCCAGGGTACTGGTACGTACTCGGAGGAAAGGCACGTTCTGAATATGTGATATAGAGGTTTGATAAGCAGATCCAGCCCTTCTTGAAGGAGAGTCGGAAAAATGCCATCATTCCCACGAGTTTTGCATGGATCAAATGACGCTACGGCCTATATGATCTTTTCGTGACTTACCCCTTTCGAGGCAATCTCTTAATCCATTGTGTTGCCGCCAATGTTGGGAGCCCTTACCGGTGGAGCCTCCTCGTCTTCAGCCGTAGAGCTGGCGAAGTGAACTTCCAAGAGGTGCGTTAGAGTCTCCTCGTTAGTGGCCGTAAGGTCGCCAGAAGGGAGCCGCAAGCACTCTAGGATCTGTCCATAGTATTGTTCGTAATCTGGGTTACAGCAAAGTTTGTTCGCAATGGATTTCTCGTCTCTTGTCTAATGAACAAAACTGCTTGCGAATGGGCTTATCTCCGCGACACCTCACAGAATTTAGGCAAAATGGTGATTACTTTCTTCTGTCAATAGTTGCTGATGATGAAACTTGGTGGCATTACTACAAGCCATCCAGTAAATTATCGTCGATGCAGTGGAAACATTCAAGTTTACCACCACCGAAGGAGTTTAAAGTACAACCTTCTGTAGGCAATGTGATGTTAACATTCTTTTCGACCATGAAGGACCCTTGTTGATAGAGTTTAAGGAACCTGGAGTAAATGTCAATGCAAATCTGTACATTGAAACTCTGAACAAGCTTCATCAAGCAATAAGGCGGAAACGTCCAGCAAAACTTACGCGTAGGGTCATTTTGCTGCTTATAGCCCGGATTTATCGCCTTGCGATTTCCATATTTTTGGACAGCTGAAAAAGGCGTTAAAAGGTCGGTATTTTAAGTCTGACGTAGAAGTACAGACAGCTGTGGAAGACTTCTTCAATCAGCAGCCACAAGAATTCTATGAGCAGGGTATACGTCGGTTAGTAACACAATGAGATAGGTGCCTTAACTGTGATGGTAATTATTTGTAATTGAATTGTTGAATAAATTGTTTATAAAGCAAAGATGGGTTTCAATTGAAAACACCTCGTAATAATGACCCTGGCTGCAGTATTCAGTAATTACGTTTTTTATTTTTTTATTGGGAAGTACTGGTAACGGCCATCGTTGATCATGTGATCAATGAGGTACGTTCCCTGATTCAGATTCAGAAGGACTTTAGGTAATCCTTAAATTTCTAATGTTTTTCTGTTTGAATATGTTTTTAAAAATTTTATTGGAAAATTTGAATGTAGTAAATAATTATTCAGTATATTGACGAATATAACGAGCAATAATAGCGTATTTATCTTTAAATTTAGAGCAATTATGACAGAATTTGTATATAAAAGTCGTAGTATCATAGAATAAATGTTTCTAATATTCACCTCTTATTTCAACGATTTATAGTGTGTGAAGTTACATATTTTGATATTAAACTAGCCTAAAGCATTTAAAAACAAGAATTTCAAAGGGGCTCGGTATAAATATTGCAGGTAGCAATTCTCCGAGGCGTGTTTTATAACAAATGTTTGGAACACCTAAGCAAACAATTTGTCTTTGCTGGTCTTGACAGGACAACTACGAATCTTCTCAGTTTAGTCACCCTTAATCAATCATACCAGCAACAAGGAACCACTCCCTGTTTATGGGCAAAACTAGTTAGTTGTATTTTAATTAATTGATCTTTCAGAACGAGTAGTATAATTTTAGTTTGGTTTATTTCCTGCTGCTTATGAAACAGAAGTTTTATTATGGAATATTATACATTCCAAGTTATTTTGTTTATATTAAAGATCAAAGAACTTTAACTGGCTTAGTTGCAAGGTTCATTAAGATTTGTGTTTGTTTTAGGTTTTCCTTTAAGTTAGTAAAGTTATAGTTTATATACTTGTACCATACTGGTTTGAAAGCTATAGCAAGCGTATCCGTTGAATTCAGGAACTGTACAGTGTGTAGGTGTTGACGGATAACCGATAGATGAAGATAACAAGAGAAAGAGACATAAACAGATTACAATGTATTCAGGACAGGTACTTGTACTTATCTCCGATCTTAATACCCGCTTCCTTCGAAACACTTCAAGTTTTTATTTTATTGTTGTGGTACTCTTACAGCGTACGGATTGAATAAAAATGCCATTAAAATTGTTTTCTTGTGAACAACAACACCTTAGAGTTTTAACGATTCACTTCTAGTACAATCAGTATTAAATAAATAAAGAAATTCAATTCAAGGTTTAGTAAAAAGCATTTTAATGACTCTTCGGAAGGAGATTATCGCTGTGACATTATCAACAAATATAATTTAAACTGTTAATTGTTTCTTGCCTTCCATCGTTCAAATTCATATTTATATTGTAATAATAATAACAATTTCAATTTCAACAGGGTTTATTTACTTTTCGTGCTTTATACGTATCTCGACATGTTAAATGTCATTCTTAATATTGTAAACATATGTAGTTAGGGCAAAAGCACACTGGATCTTGATTTCGGACTTGGCTTTGGTCTTCTCTTCCAAAATTTCCAGTGGCTTGGAATTTTGGAGCTCAATTTGCTCATTTATTAAACTATGTGAATTTAAAAGGCATCTAGTATAACCAATTTACCTTTATCATCACAGAAGTATAAAAATGTTATGAATACGGGGAATGAGACATTAATTCGATGTTTTTCTCTTTCAGATAATCAACTGGTTGACGTGCTGTGTGAGAGATGGCATTGTCATGATGAAGAATGATACGACGTTTTCGGTTGTTTTTCCCGATTTCGTCGATATTTTCTGGCAATCAAACTGTAGTATACCATTCAGCGTTAACTGTTCTTCGATCCTCTAAAGGAATGGTTGCAACATGTCCAGTACAACCGAAGAAGCAAACGGTCATTTTCTTGGAAGTCCTTCGTGAACGAACAACTTTTGTGGGATTCGGTTCATCTTGGAACACCTAAACAGTGGATTGTTGCTTAGTTTCTGGTTTATACGAATATATACAAGTTTCGTCACCTGTTACGATATTGTATACGGATTTTGCAGTTCCTCGGTCGATTTTTTTGAGTATTTCCTTATACCAGTTAACACGAGCCTTTTTTAGAGTTTCGGTCAAATTATGCCGAATCTATCGGCAACACATCTTTTTCACAGCTAAATGTTCATTCAAAATCGAATGTACTGCAGTCTTCGATATGCCTAAGGATGCCTCTGTCTCACTGTGTCTTCTTCGATCTTCTTCAATTATGTTGCGTACAGCATCGATATTTTCGTATATGTATGAGCGTATATGTTCTTTGTATCTGGTGTCAATATTGTTTGACCTATTATTATTATTAAAATATAATTTAAATTGTTTAATGTTGTATTATTACAACTAAAAATATTAGCATAAATATGTTAATAGAAATTACGTAACAATGTAACAAATGTTGTTGATTGTAATCTGTAGATACAGGGTGTACCATGGTAGATGGGACAGATCGTATAGAAGAGCAAACTGTTTGTTTCATTCATTCATACTATCGCACCCCCCCCCCCGCCGAACTGCTTTCACATTACTTCAGGGGGTTTCGGGCGACTTTACGTAGTATCCATTCATGCAGCATGCATACTAAACTTAACTAAGTGAAATACGGTCGCCTCAGCCGGGGGTTCGACCACACGCCCGATCGGACCGAATTTCACTGTGACCTCGACTGACAGTGCGTATACACGCTGTCCCATCGAGGTCCCTACAGAACATTAAACTGGAACCATTTATTTTAAAAACTTAAAGTAAGCTATTACACCACCTAATCTTGGATTTGGTGATATACAATCTATCGTAACTGCCAGGACTTCTTGGGGTTTTATAGGGGTTCACTTGATGCAACGGACTGTGGAATACCACTCACTGTTCTCAAACTTATGTTTAAAGTAGTAGCAACTCTCTGAAAATGACAATCATAGCATAATTTCAATAATTATGAGCTCAAAAATATAAATACGCATACTTCTCTCACAGACGTTAGAGGAAGCAACGGACCACCATTGCCTCTTTTTCGTTCAAAATAGTTTATTAGCGATGCAATAGCTCTTTTGATTTATGTGCAAGAGCAGTCATGTTTCGAGGTTATATTTCCCTCAAGCACTCAAAACACTTAAGTTAATAAAGAAGGTACACTTGTTTATTCTGAAAAGAACAATTCTTTATACAGTGAATGGTGAAAATTACTATGAAAAATCAAGAAAAAGTCTTAAACTGTAGGTCACTTAACACGCAAAATACCAATTCGTTTTCAGAGCGACATGTGAACATAAAAAACAGGGCGCAAACGTGAAGGAAACAAAATCCCTAGTTTTTATGTAGTTTGGTATTTTACATAGAAATTACGAAATATTAAAAATCAAAATCATAACTGTTACAACTACGTTACACGACCTTACGAATAAATATGATTTTACTCCGTAAGGCCTGCATGACACGGCACAGAATTTTGTACAAAATTTTGTTCAAAGTTTTGTTCAAAATTTTGTATAAAATTTAATAATAATAATTTTGTACAAAATTCTGCAAAACACGTATGACACGGCACAGAACTTTATACAAAATTCTGTCTGTGAGAAAACTGTGAAATTAATCATGTTGCTGTAGATAAAGTAGAAATCTATCAAGGTTTAATAATAATTGTTTACTTTTGTTTACATAACCTCGAATGTTGTTTATCTTTTCGTGGCTTGTATTATTTTTGCGTTTTCGCGAATGTTTTGTTTTTCTTTCTAAGTTATATTAAGTTTGTGTAGAATGGTTAGCATTGAGATATTTTAGGCGGTACATATGGTAAAGCATTTACGATTTTCCCCTCTGTGATCATTGATGAACACTATAAAGTGCTCGTTTGCGCATCGGTTTGACGTTGTTTCTGAACAAAATTATGCAGACTTTAGAGCACGAGCGACAGCATCTTGTACAAAATTGTGAACTAAATTTTTCTGTATGACACGGCACAGAATTCTGTAAAGACACTTTGAACAAAATTTTGAATAAAATTTTGTACAAAATTCTGTGCCGTGTGTCACGCCTATAATCTTTATTACATACCAAAAATTAGTTGAATTACAAAAACAACCTATAACTACGCCACTGCTTAGGTAGAGAATTAACAAGTTGACAGATGTTAGCATCCCGGAAACCCAATCGAAGAAAGAGTAGGTTCCAACAATTAATTTATAGGCGCCACCGGCTTATGATTTACTAACATCGTCCGAGATTACAAATGGGAAGTCGGACCCCAAGATAAATAATCACCTACCTTTATATCTACTATCTGTAGATTATGTAGAGTTAAATCCAAATAATTCGTCGTAAAATAAAAGACAAGTTGCAACCAAATCTCTTTTTACTCAATAAAAAACAACCCACAATTCTAATATTTCTATACAAGAAAAATAAATTGAAATAAATTAGCAGTCCAATTTTACGTTCCTGGAACTGAATATAACTAAATTTAAATTGGGCGACACTCAAACAATTGTTCGGATCTTTATTGCGCTACTCAACTAAGATACCAGTAATTTTTAGCGCATTCCGTAACGAAGGAGGCCTCCGCGTGACGAATTCATGCGAGATCAAAACGATCAAGAAAAAAAATGCAAGCTGTGAACTCTTACAAACGCAATATCAACCCACTATCGGAGTACCCTGTATATGTATATGTTTTACGTAAAATTGTTCCCCCTAATAAATGGAATATTACAATACAATATTACATATGTACACAAATCCCCAATTAAAGCCCCAATGACACAATTCTGTGACCCCAATCAATTACTAAATTAATTCTTAAATAACGATGAAGAAATCGTAAACAACAAGGCAAGGTTATACAATTTTTAAAATGCACTTCCCTTCTTCAGGATGTGGCGGCAATCAGCTCGACCGTACACCAGACTCCTTATCTATAGCCCCAGGCGTCCACTCGGTTCGGGAAAAACCTTCCCAAGGTTACTCGACCAGGACAGCCTAACAATATGAACAATACGTAGGAATGTAGAATTTTTCTACTGCGTCGCCTTAATTTTGGGACGTCCAGCCGCACGAATTTTGTCTAAATTAAATTTATCGGAGATTAGAATTAAGGTTCTGGAAATTAAGACAAGACAAAAATTTTCTGGTCAAACCAACTCACCAGTAGATGGACTCTGGCATAACACCAAACAGAATCTTCTTTACCGGAGTAAATTCTATATTGGAAATATATTCCTGGAGATTTGCTTCCCTACAACTATGGCAAATGAGCTCCTGTGTAGCGACTCTCAAAGCGGAAAAACGAATTCCCAATCGACAAACGATTTGTAAGAAATAGCTCACTAATCACAATATACTTCGGGCAAGATCGACAATGCTTAACCCACTGACCTAATTACGGAAAACTTTTAGAATCCCTTCCCCCTCAAACTTATGAAACTCCAGTACGCACCGCGTTGACTTGACAGAAATGTAACTTCGAAATATTAAAAAGTCCTATAAGCAGGAGAATCACTAAATATATAAAAAGGGTTGCCTTCTTTTAGGCGCGGAAATCGTTACACGTGTCATACAGGACTAATTTATATATATTTATATATAAAAAAAACTGAATTTTTTAGTTTTTTAGAATTGGCACTATCAATACTAAATAACAAGTAATTGATGACGTGCACGCAAACTAAGAGCAACCTGACTATAGTTATGGTTACTTAAAATAAATTACTAATTTTTAACTTGTAACTTAGATTTCTGGTACCCCAAACCAACATTAAAATGATGTACTGTTTTAAATATTTTTTCCTCCTGTGTTTCAATTGAATATTGTCATCTATAACTATACTATACTGTAATGTCGCGGACCCTGGGTATGATACGTTGTGTTATGTTTTTTATTATTTTCTGTGTATAAAAAAAGCAGGCCTCGGTGGTCTAGTGGTTGCCTTTAGATCCAAGAGACGCGGGTTCGAATCCCGCCGTGGTCCATGAGATTTTTCTGGTGCGCAAAAATCAAAAAGTGGGCCTTCTGCTGTATAACAAGCAAAATCGTATGTCCGGTGCCACTGCGATGTGTGACACGTTAAAAATCACTACTGAAGTTGAAATTACCCCAGATAGGCAAAATTCGTAGTTAGGATTTACAATAGGTCAAGCGCTTCAGTGCATAGAGATACTTGGAAATCTGTATTCTAGATCTCGCCCAATCAAAACAAACAAACAGGTTCGCAAAAAAACCTAGTCAGAGTAATCTTGTATGTTAGATTGCCGGGATGACAACCCCTCCTCTTTGGCATATCATTTGAGGTAGAAGAAGCAGGAAAGAAGGAAACCTGAGGGAAACTCCTATAGGGCTCTGGTCAAGCAAGAGCCGTCAGCTGCGGGTGGGAAAACGATGTACTTTCGAGGGAAGGTGGTGCAGGGGTACCGGGGCCCCGGTCAAGCAAAAGCGGCCAGCTATAGGCGAGAAAAGGATGTAACTTAGAGAGAAGACCCTATAGCGGCGCCGGTCAAGCCAGAGCGCTCAACTGTATGCAGGAAAAGGATATAATTTCGAGGGAAAATCCTACAGGGGCGCCGGTTAAGTCAGAGTGTTCAATAACAGGTGGACAAAGAATGTAAAAGGGAAAATCTTGCAGGCGCACTGGTTAAGCTAGGGCGCACAACTATAGGCAGGAAGAGAATGTAATTTTGAGGAACAATTCTGTAGGCGCGCCGATGTAATTAAAGCGCTCAATTACATGCAAGAATAGGCTATAATTTCGAAGGACAATCCTGCAGGGACGCCAGTAAAACCAGAACGCTCAGTTATATGCTAGAACAGGATGTACTTTAGAGAGAAAATCATGTAGGGGCGCCGTTCAAGTTGGAGCGTTCAATTAAAGATAACAAGAGGATGTAATTTTTAAGGAAAATCCTGCAGGCGCCCTGATATAATTAAAGCGCTTAACTATAGACAAGGAAAGAGTATAATTTCGAAGAAAAATCCTGAAGGAGCGCCTGTAAAACCAGAGCCCTCAGATATATGCTAGGAAAGGATGTGATTTAGAGGGAAAATCATGTAGGGGCGCCATTCAAGTTAGAGCGTTCAACTGTAGATGACGAGGATGTAATTTCTAAGGAAAATTCTGAAGGAGGGCCTGTAAATCCAGAGCCCTCAGATATAAGCTAGGAAAGGATGTAATTTAGAGGGAAAATTATGTAGGGGCGCCATTCAAGTTAAAGCATTCAACTGTAGATGACGAAAGGATGTAATTTCTAAGGAAAATCCTGCATGCGCGCTGATATAATTAAAGCGCTCAACTATAGGCAAGAAAAGACTATAATTTCGAAGAAAAATCCAACAGGGGCGTCGGTAAAACCAGAGCCCTCAGCTATATGGCAAGAAAGGATGTAATTTTCGGAAAATATACGCGGGCGCGAGCACGTTCAAGCTAGAACGTTTAACTATTACAACGGAAAATCTTGCCGGCGTGCCTGTTATGACAAATCATTTTCTAAAACATGTAAATAGATTTCCCCATTTAAATTGCCCTCAAGGAAGTGGGCACCAACGATAAAATTGTCAGTGATATCACACACAAACTTACAGTAAAAAAAAAACCGGATTGGTTTAGAAATGTTAAATGCAGAACTTTGGCTAAAGCCTACAGTTCTTGCAAGTATTTGTTGGCTTGTATTCGATGACTGCCGCTTCAGCTTCTACAGTTGTGACATGTCGTTGTTTCATCTTTGGCTTGGAAAACTGTCCATGTTATGGAAGGGGTCTATCCGGGTATCTTTGTGCATATCGTTGTACTGCTAAGTCCACCGCCGCTCTGCACTCTACCAAAATCAACAAGATATTCATTTTATCGGTATTATAATATATTGAAACTGATTGTTATTACCACAAGAATCTGTACAAACCAACAACTTTGTACAAAAGTTTGTTTAGTTTTGACAAAACAGTATTTGACGTTTGCCTATACAAAGGACTCTTAATGTAGAAAAATATTTGTTATAGCTAAAAAGAATAGTTAACTATGCATCTCATGCACATGTGAGGTGCAGCCTACCTACTTGTTATAAGATAAAAGGATCACACTGTATATTCTTTAAAAAAGAAAGTGAACCTGTGTACTGTCTGATAGCAAAATAATTGTTATCGACACATTATTAACAATAAATGTATTAGAAAGAAGTATTTTACATGTAAGAGAATGCTATTAAGTATTAATAACAATTGTATTGCTCAAATGGAAAATATTGTATCTAGGAAAGAAAACTGTACATCTATGAAAGATATATAATCGTATATGGGGCGATTCATAGGAGAGTACTAGCCTACCATGCCAGTAAATAGTCAAGCATATGAGATAGGCATATTCGATTCACAATACCATCAATAGTAATTTGGATATCACAATGTCTTGTATGTATTTTGGGTTGCCTATTTTTGAGAGGGTGAGCTGGTTCTCTTCCGTGAATCACCCTGTATAAGTGAGAAACTAATTTGGACTCATTCTGAGTTTCATAATAAAGGGATCTTTTCATCATAATTGTGGCTGTTTCTTGATTATGACCTACTGCTTATTTTGTGGTTTGCGTATTTTGTTCACGCAAAATCTTTCTTAAACAAAATATAATTATGAAAGCTTCATACTTATTCAGATATGTAAACAATGTGTACGGATCCAAGTTTATTTGCATCATGCTGAGTGTTCAGAATAAATACATGTTTTCAATCGAAATATAATGGTGGTAGATTAAAATACAAGCACAATGGAAACGCACGATCAAAATACAGAAATAATCATTGATTAGGGTACATTAAACGATCATTTGCATTGTTTCAATTTGCAAATTATACCCTGGAGTAATTTTATGCGGCAGTTATATTCCCGATGAGTAATTACACGCTTGGTAGGATTATTGTTCCACACAAATCGAATATTTTGAAATTACTCTGTGGGGATACTTCTCCAGGTTCTGACGAAGGCTTTGTGGATTTGTCTACCATAATTACACATTTGCTTACATTATACAGCCTGAGTCAAAAGATACGGGTTTTAATATATTTTTGCTATTTGCGAATATAGGTAAAAAAGTTACTAATAAAAGTTGTGTGAACCGACACGTACTATAAACCGAAATATGAAAATCTTATATAGAGTGTCCCATAAAAAAATTATTTATTAGATAATACTTTTCTTAAATGGAATGCCCCATATTCTTTTATCTTAATGGAAAGACCATTTAATTCTCACAAAAAATCTAAATAACTTTTTTTGTAAGTGGTACAGTTTTCGAGAAAGAAAATGATAGATATTGTCATACAGCTCGTGCGCTTACGGTCCACACGCAAATAAGTGAATCGTAACGCGCGATGAAAAACAAATGAAGTTGACAAGTGCGTTATTCAGTTTTATTACACAAATGTCACATTTTTACTTTATTCGTCCGTACATTGTGTTTGTGTTTTGTGAAACATTAGTAGTAGTAGTTAGTTAATTAAAATGCCATACTATTATCCTAGAAATGAATTAGTGGACATGCTCCTCGCCGCCGGTAGAGCTGAAGAAAATATGCATGAAGCATCTCGCCTTTACGCGGAGAGATTTCCCGGTAGAAGGCACCCCAAAGCAAACGTTTTCTCTAGACTTCTGGAAAGAGTTAGGGAAATAGGCAACGTAGACTACAAAAAACCCGTATTTCGAAACCCTAGAGAATGCCAACAGGAAAATGAAAATTTAATGATGCAATGCGTTGTCGAAAATCCACATATTAGCACTAAAAGTATTGCAGAACAGTTAGACAAGTCGCAAAGTTCCATAAGTCGAATTATTCGGAAAAACAATTTTCACCCATATAAGATGATAGTGCATCAAGAATTATCTCAAAATGATTATGAATTAAGAATCCAGTTTGCAGAATGGGGCTTGCGGATCCTTCAAGAAAACCAATTTTTCTTCCAAAATGTTTTGTTTACGGATGAGGCTACATTCAGAAATAATGGAACTGTAATAAGGCATAATATGCATTCTTATAGCGACGTCAACCCGCATTGGATTCGGGAACGGCGAAACCAGTACCGATGGTCTCTAAATGTATGGTGTGGAATCATATGGGACAGAATTGTTGGACCTATTTTCATTGATAATCGATTGAACGGAGAGAACTATTTAGCCCGCTTACAACATGATATTCAATATCTTATTAATAATCTACCGGCTGATCTACGAAATAATTTATGGTGGCAACAAGACGGTGCTCCCGCACACTTCGCTTTACCAGTGCGAGATTATTTAAACACGCAGTATCTAAATTGTTGTATCAAATGCAAAGTATACCAAACAGAACCAACAACCGTTGAAAACATGCAACAGCGCATACGAACAGTCATTGCAGAGATGAACGAAGGTTTTGTCATAAGGGCGGTGTTATCATTAAATAGACGATTGAATATGTGTATTGAAAAGGAAGGGCGCCATTTTGAACAATTCTTAACGTAGTTCATTCTTTTGTTTAGTTAAATATTATTTAAATAGGCTTTTGTTATCAACATTTTGAAACCGTTTTAGTTAATATTTATTTATTTTAAGGTTTTATTCAAATAAATTGTTAATTGTCTCGTTAATAATTTGACATCTTCATTTGTTTTAAACATGTATGTAATTTGTGTAATAAAACTGAATAATACATGTGTCAACTTCATTTGTTTTTCATCGCGCGTTACGATTCACTTATTTGCGTGTGGACCGTGAGCGCACGAGCTGTATGACAATATCTATCATTTTCTTTCTCGAAAACTGTGGCATTTACAAAAAAAAGTTATTTAGATTTTTTGTTGAGAATTAAATGGCCTTTCCATTAAGATAAAAAAATATGGGGCATTCCATTTAAGAAAAGTATTATCTTATAAATAATTTTTTTATGGGACACTCTGTATAAGATTTTCATATTTCGGTTTATAGTACGTGTCGGTTCACACAACTTTTATTAGTAATTTTTTTACCTATATTCGCAAATAGCAAGAATATCTTAAAACCCGTATCTTTTGACTCAGGCTGTATACAGAAAATGTATCTTTCTGTGATCAGTGTTTACAGAAAGAGCAGAAACTTGTATTATATGCAGGAGTCCACATGATACATTGTCAAGAAAAATATCTTTTTTATTATTCCAAATATTTTCTTTACATTTCGTGCATTTGCAAACGATTTAAACATTTTCATAAAGCGGTCATAAAAACATAGTATAATCCAGTAACACAAAATATGTAATTCTTGGTGGTTAAATTCGTTGACAGATCTGAATGGATTCTTTCCTACTTCTTTCAAGATGTTGAACAAATGGTGCCTGAAATGAGTTTAGTTATCACTACGTTGAAGTTTTTGATCATATTTAAAAAAAATAACATCTAATTTAATTGGAGAAATTCGTAAATCGACGGCCGGATACATTAAAAATATCCATTACCAAAATTGTACGGTTTTGTTCACATGAAGAACAAGAATTTGTAAGCTTTTGCAGAGATCCGAAACAATTCAAAACTTTTCGGTTCTGTTGGTTCTTCTTACTCTGTGCTACTTATTGTTTAATGGATGTTAGACCGAGTAAGAAGATGTTATGGAGTTAGAATTCCAAAAGGCTCTACTTGCACACTAAGCTTTAACAAAGCTGGGTGATAATGGTTTACAAATTTCTAGTTATTATGTTTTGGAACCATGATTTAAGCGAAAAATGGTACATGTATCTGCATTTTTGAAATGTTTCCAGTTGTGATTCGAAACACAATTCTTTATTTAGGAGAAATACTGATAATTTTTAGATATGAAACAAACATTCTAATGTAGTGATAGCTAGAGCCTTTTAAGGCAGCCTATGGTTCACCATTTAAAAAGCATCTTAACAGATCTTTTATATAATCCATAGAGGTGGTCGTGGGGTAAAGGCCAGCGCGTTAGATTTCTACCCTAAAAGTCTCGAGTTCAATTCCCAGTACCGGAACATCGGATTTTCGGCCGTTTTCTCTCGTAAGGGAATGGCAAACCAGTGAGGTATTCCACCTAGTACACCTTCGCTGGAGTAGACGTGTTTTGTGACAAGCCTACTTTAAGCCGTAGGTCCTCTATGTCTGTGGTACACGCGCTACGCATGCATATGAGAGAAGAGCATTACATCTCATAAGAGGCAAAGCACTCAAAGAAGGAGAATAGAACCCACAATTCATGTGCGTTAATTAATTGCTTGCTATTATGCATAGATACGAATTAGCAAAAGTTCCAATCCATTATTAAAAAGTCTAAAATAGGAGTTTTATTAAGTGTCATTATATTGATTACAGAAGGTAATTGGAAAAGTAGAGTTCCTATTGACCAATCTCTGTTTGGGCGAACAAGTGATCCATAATGCATATAAAAGATATTTCACTAATAATACGCATTTGGTTTTTGGTTAACAAGATTTACAAAATCTATTAAAAGATGGTATCTTAAAACGGGGTACAAAAATCGCCAATCATTTTTTGTATATTTTGTTACACAGTGTCTAAAAAATTAAGCTACTAGATAAGCTTAATCAATCTATAAATCTGGATTAAATTTCCTTGTATATGATGCAAGTACAGGTACTTCTCGGTTTACGCCGCAGTTCCGTTATCGAATAAGCTGGTGTATACCGAATCAGCGTAAAATGAATCCATTTAAAATGGCCGTCGTAAAACGTGCATGTGCCGTAGATTATTGCGCAACTGTTTAATATTTAGGCATTTTTCACAATGGTAGTCACAGTCGCTACTTCTACAGACACTAGGGTATTTTCTTCAATCACCTCAATTTAGTCTTTAAGCGCGTTTGATCTACTTCTCTTGTAAGGGGGAGAACAACTTCGCTGCCCCACCCTATATGTTAAAAAACAATGTAGAATTTTCGACCTAAAATTAACAATAAGGGGGATATTTGCATTGGAAATAACGATTAGTAGTAATACATTTTCAAATTCAAATAGTTCATTTATTATTACTTTTAGTCTACCTTATCCCATTATGAGGCCTATGGACATTAACGAGTTTATTAATTTTAGTCTTAGAATTATTACATATTGTCAAACGGAAAATATCGTACAATTTAATTATTCACAAAATACAAGGAGTTCTATTTGAAAAACACGTCCGTTCCGCTTTAATCTGAAGTTATCGCAATTACTCGCAGACTAAAACTGTATCAGTATTAATTAAATATATTTCTTTTTCTGTCAATATAAGATTAATTACAGGTGTGATATTTGCATTTGAATATTGATTTACAATGTTTACATACGTTATCTCGAATGTAAATATCTCGGTAATTATTAACTTTAGGATGACCATTCTATTATGTTTTTTAAGAGATACAGTCATACATTCGAATTTGTTAAAATATACTCGGTGTTTCAATCAAAAAATCAAAATAATATCTTACACGATTAAACAGGAAATCTGCCATTTTGTTTTATATATTACAATAAGTAAAGTCTGTATAATAACAAAGGAAATCAACTCGCCCTGCCTTTAAAAACAATCTGTATATCACTGAACTCGGAAAACAATATCTGAAAGAATCCAAAGCTAACACTAAACGAGTCTTTAAAAGTAAAGTTTATAATTGCTGCTAAAGTTTAGTAGATATTGAGTAATATTCAACTTCATAAATACGTAATATTTAACGATCTATTTAAATTGAGGCGGTTGTAGGCTAGCGTTTACTCCGTTAGACTTCTTCGCTGAAGGTGTGAGGTTCAATTCCCGGTGCCGGAACAGCCTGTTTTAATCAGCCGACCTCCCGCGCAGGGAAAAGTTGTCATAGCTTTATTTCCCACAAGGGGGAGGGGGGATGCTATAATGGTCAGTCGGGTTCAGCACCGGAATCCACAACCCCTCTTCAGTCAGTAATGGGAATAGAAGCATGGGAAACACCAGAAAATACTAATAATGGAATTTCGTGGCTAATACTGTCCCAGCATTTACAAATACGACTTAGGAGAACCACGAAAAAACTTGAGTCAGGACAAACGGCGTGGCGGTTCGAACCCTAGACAACCCTCGACCACTCTTCAGCCAGTAATGAGAATGGAAGGATGAGAAACACCAGAAAATACGAATAATGGAATTTCGTGGACATTACTGTCCCAGTATTTACATGTACGACTTAGGAAAACCATGAAAAACTTGACCCAGGACAGACGGCGTGGCGGTTCGAACCCTAGACAACCCTCAACCCTCTTCAGCCAGTAATGGGAATGGAAGGATGAGAAACACCAGAAAATACGAATAATGGAATTTCGTGGATAATACTGTCCCGGTTTTTACATGTACGACTTAGGAAAACCACGAAAAACTTGAGCCAGGACGGACGGCGCGGCGGTTCGAACCTTAGACAACCCTCAACTCCTCTTAAGTTAATAACGGGAATGGAAGGATGGCAAACATCAGAAAACACGAATAATGGAATTTAGTGGATAATACTGTCCCAGTATTTACATGTACTACTTAGGAAAACCACGAAAAACTTGAACCAGGACAGTCGCCGTGGCGGTTCGAACCCTAGACAACTCTCAACTCCTCTTAAGTCAGTAACGGAAATGGAAGGATGGCAAACATCAGAAAATACGAATAATGGAATTTCGTGGATAATACTGTCCCAGTTTTTACATGTACGACTTAAGAAAACCACGAAAAACTTGAGCCAGGACAGACGGCGTGGCGGTTCGAACCCTAGACGACCCTCAACCACTCTTCAGCCAGTAATGGGAATGGAAGGTTGAGAAACACCAGAAAATACGAATAATGGAATTTTGTGGACATTACTGTCCCAGTATTTACATGTACGACTTAGGAAAACCACGAAAAACTTGAGCCAGGACAGACGGCGTAGCGGTTCGAACCCTAGACGACCCTCAACCACTCTTCAGCCAGTAATGGGAATGGAAGGATGAGAAACACCAGAAAATACGAATAATGGAATTTCGTGGACATTACTGTCCGAGTATTTACGAAAAACTTGAGCCAGGACGGACGGCGTGGCGGTTCGAACCCTAGACAACCCTCAACCCCTTTTCAGCCAGTAATGGGAATGGAAGGGTGAGAAACACCAGAAAATACGAATAATGGAATTTCGTGGATAATACGTCCCAGCATTTACATATACGACATAGGAAAACCACGAAAAACTTGAGTCAGGACAAACGGCATGTCGGTTCGAACCCTAGACAACCCTCAACCCCTCTTCAGTCAGTAATGGGAATGTAAGGATGAGAAATCGAAAAAATACAAATAATGGAATTTCATGAAATTTCATGGATAATACTGTTCCAGCATTTACCTATACGATTTAAGAAAACCACGAAAAACCTGAGTTAGGACAGACGGCGTGGCGGTTCGAACTCTAGATCTCCCGCATGAAAGATAAACTCTGAGCCATCTTCCTCGGTTCCCACGCAGTGCAATGACAAGCGCGCGAGTTATTCTGCTTAATAAATCAGGTCTGGAGTAAAAGTGTTTGCATTTCTCGTGGTTCGCAGCCCATTTTAAGCTGTAGGTCCTTCATGTCTGCGGTACTTTAAAATGTGCAACATTGGCATAAGAGAGAAGATATGTCTCATAAGAGAAAAAGCACTCAAGGAACAAGAAATTGACATATCGAAGCGTACGAGCATCTTATTTACCTTGTCCCAACGTTGTGTACATGTTGGAATATCAAACATTTATTGTCAAGTGTTTGTTTTGCAAAGGAGTCAAAAGTATGTAATGGTATGGGGTAGTTTTCAGTGTAAAACTGATTATAAGTATATATGTTGCATTTTGAAATACATCCGGTAACTGTAAACAATTTAGAGATATCTTAAGTAAATCTACGGTTGTGTTTCTGGAGACAGGAAGCACTTCCAGGAAGAAGTGGAGTGGGCGACCATTGAATTATGCTGCTATAGACGCTGCTAGGGAAGTAATGGAAAATGCTACAAAAACACATATTTATAATTATTTTATTACAGTAAATACATATTTCTATATAGGATGTCCCATAACCTGCGATAAAACGCTTCAGTAGTGCATACTAAACATATAACAGTTAAAATATTTATATTTCGCAGGATGGTTTCTGCACACGAAGCACGAAGAGGACTGAAAACATGGCAACTATGTCGTATGCGTGTTATATACTCTACGGAAAATATTTTTATAGTTACTATGGAAAACTATTAAAAATATGTATTACATAGTTATCATTATCTAGACCAGTCGACGCTTTTAACAACACAAATCAATTATTAAACAACTCATTTCCAAACCAACACGAGATAGAGTTCCTGGAGCATTTTTTGTATGTAGTATCCCCAATAGGCCTAATCTGCAGCTGAATAAAGTAGTTATCAATCATTTTCTAAATCTAAACATAAATTACTTATGAATAAAAAAAATAAAAATAACGGACAGAAACAATACAGAATTAAAAATGTTTTGTATATTACTCGAACTGGTTAAAATGACCTTGGTGGTGGTCATTACGACATTCTGCACGTCTCGCTGCAATTGAACTTTGTACTCGTTGGGGGATGTGTTTCTTTAAAGCCTGTTTGATACAATTTGTTAAATCGTCCACATTGTTCGCTGGTGTAATATATACCAAATCCTTCAGATAATCACATAAATAAAAATTTAAAGGCTTTAGATCAGGTGACCTTGGAGTCCAAGATGTAGCACCCCCACGGCCAATCTATCGAGCTAGAAAATGATTTTGAAACCAATCTCGAACCATGATTCCAGAATGGGCTGGAGCACCATTGTGTTGGTACCACATATTTTGTCTAATTATCAGTGGAACAGTTTTCAATACTATTTAAAAATCTTCATCAGAAAATGTAGGAAAATTTCCTTTAAGACCATTCGGCAGAATAAAAAAAAAACAATTAAATAATTGTTTACCATACTTGCCCAAACATTAACACCGTATCGATAATGATGACTTCGAACATGAGTTGCATGAGGGTTCTCATTTGTCCACACATGATTTTTGTAAGTATCGTAAACTCCATTCTGCGTAAATGTAGCCTCATATGCCCACAAAATATTGCCAATAAAATTCGGATGTTGATTTCATAGCCATTCACAGTATCTAACTCGTGCATTATAAACCTGTGGCAATACGTGTTACACTTTCGTTTTCGAAAAGGATATAGGCCGCTGTCGTCTAATATTCTGTGTACTGTCGACTTTGGTATGCCTACAATCCGAGAAATACCACGTATGCTTGTCGTAGGCTCCCACTCAATTAAATCTAACACATTTGCTTTAATATTGTGCTGTCTGACCATAAATGGACGACTACCACCATCTCCTTCTAGACCAACACTTCCTCTCTTTAGTAGTCGTTGATCACTTCGTTTAATAACTGTACGGTTTGGATGTCTTCTATTTGGATAGCATTCAGCATGTATTACAATTACCACTAACTTCTCCAAGAATCCAAATCATGTCAGTGTACTCAGCAAATGTGCATTCCATTAATGCAAGTGCAACGTAATTAAGCAAAGAACAAAAAGTGTGTTTGGCAACTTTAAAATTCGGAACAGCAGCGTGAAATTAACTAGAAATTACTATCAGCCTTGCTTAGATTTGCCTTGATGCCATATCTAAACCTCGTCTTTGTAACAAAATCGTAGGATCAAAGAGCTGCAATTGGAACTTAATATATTAAGTTTACTGATGAGGAACTACTTTAATGGATAATAAATATCTATTAGTTTAGCTTTGTTGTTAAAGATAAGCAACATTCAAATTTCAAACATCAAGAAGCTTGTGTGAAGCAACTAACCTGAGAAATATAAATATTTTAGCTGTTTTGTGTTCAATATGCACTACTGAACAACGGTACGAGGTGTCAGTTTATGAGAGACCCTGTATAGACTTATTGTCGTCTAACCATGCATAATAATAATAAACTAGTATTTTAGAAAAAGTATTAAGAACAGTGTTAAATACATACTTTTAACACGATTTTTAAATATGGGTGGCCATTTTCAGCAATTCTTATGGTAAATAGACATTACAATAAGTTGTGGTATACGCGTAGTTCGGAGCCGACATTAAGTTGTAGGTCCTCTATGTTTGTAGTAAAGTAAAGTAAAAGAGAAAATCGCTACATCTCAACGAGACAAAGCAGCCAAAAAGAAAATCATAATACAATTTCGATTAAAAACGTTAAAACTTGGGCGGATTTTGTGATCCAGCCTGTATAGAAGCTGTTAAACGTATAACCGTTTTTTAACACTTTTGCATTGCTTAAAGAGGTCGTTCTGATGCTAATATCATTAAGTGTTACTGACATATTAATTTCTAAGAGCAATTACAATACAAACGACTATAATCAACCGCATGTCGTGGTCCATGTCAGTCAAACGTTTGTGGGAAAAAACCATATGATGGGTGTAATAAATTAAATAATTTTGTAATATGATCGCGGCGTATATCTCCGTTAAAGTCTGGGAACAGCTGTATATAAATTGATTTTTTAATCATTCAGAGACCTCTTAATTGCCTTCTTGAACTCATATCTGTCTGTCGATTAACAGAGGATTATATGCACTGCGTTGGAAAAGCTTTATTTGTGAATGGCAATAGAAGAGATTATAAATATTTAGTAGATTCGGTTGATGTGCTAAATTTGGCAATAAATAAAGCAATTTACAGTGCATTGTGCTCAACTGACACATTAACTCTAACTTCGTTTTGTATCTTTTTTGAATTTTAACAGTCAACGCGGACTATGACTTTCGCAGTGCCAAACAAAGCAAACTGAATAAAAGAACAGAAGCGCATACTTAAGTAGTTAAACCGAGTTAAACCTAAAGTAAATATTGCACCGCCTACTATTCCAAGCATTTACAAGTAGGTTTACGGTCGAGGTAGTCTCATCTCATTTAGTTAAAGCTGTGCTGTATAAACGAGTGTTTGAATATACTTATATGTGTGCAGTTTAATAATGCATGGCGATATTTTTCGGCAAGTTTTGAGAAATATATTATTGTGTAATTATTTACATAAGGAAGTTGTTTTAAGAATAATAATATTTATAAAGAATATATAATATACACATATAATAAATACATATTTAAAACTTTGAACAGAATTTTCTGCTAGATTCAGTTCGATAGTACGAGGCTTGTTCAACTGAAACCCATCTTTTATCAACTTAGTCTTGAAAACAAATGCAATAATTCAAATGACGTTTGTTAATGTTAGTAGTTTGCAAGCAACACATTAATAAGTTTCTGCTGTTTAAATTTCATTCTGACTTTTAAAACTTCGATTTTGGAATGGCGTTTGTTGTTGAAAATCCGATGGATGAGCCGCAACCAGGTGCACGGTGTACTGCATTAACAGAAAACAATATGGCATGTGTGGAAGACCTTATTAGAGAAAATCTTCTAATTTTAATTAGAGAAATTTTAGAAATTGTTGGTGCGAGTGTGGGATCTGTCCGTAGTATTGTTCGTAATCTGAATTACAGCAAAGTTTGTTGGCAATGGATTCCTCGTCTCTTGTCTAATGAACAAAAATGCTTGCGAATAGGTTTATCTCTGCAACACCTCATAGACTATTATAGGCAAAATGGTGATGACTTTCTTCTGCCAATAGTTGCTGGTGACAAAACTTGGTGCCATTACTAAGAGCCATCCAGTACGTTATCGTCGATGCAGTGGAAACATTCAAGTTTACCACCACGAAGAAGTTTATAAAGCACAACCTTCTGCAAGGCAAGGTGACATTAACATTTTTTTTTCGACCATGAAGGACCCTTGTTGATAGAGTTTAAGGAATCTGGAGTAAATGTCAATTGTAAATCTGTACAATGAAACTTTGAACTTTATCAAGCAATAAGACGGAAACGTCCTGGAAAATTTACGCGTGAGGTTATTTTGCTGCACGGCAATGCTGAAGTCAATGAAAAAGTCAGACTTCTACGGTAAAGGTCTGTGGTTCAGTTTCCAGTACCAGAAGGTAGGCTGTAGGTCCTCTATGTCTGTGGCACGCGCAACACAGGCATATGAGAGGAGATCGCTAGGTCTCGTAAGAGCCAAAGGACACTAAATACAATTATCAAACTTGTACCCTACGAAATTTTGTAAACACGTAATCAAACGCAACCCAACACGTTAGTATTTATTTAAACAATGAAGAGCTTGTTTTACAGTTGCCATCTGAACGACTTACGATCTAAAATTAAGCCACAAATATGGTTGGAAAAATTGACGTGAAGTTAAATCATTGTGAATAATAAGATATCACAAATTAGTTTATTTTTTCAATAGTAACATCACGCATGATCCGGATTTTCTAATAAAGGTATTTTATAGATTTGATTGGTCACAATTGTTACCTAAGACGACACTTAGTTTAATTTATCTATTACATGTTAGCTCTCAACTCAACTTTACGATTACTTTTCATACGACTAAAAAATATACAAGGTGTTACGTAAATGCTGTAAACCCGATTCCTAGATATGGTGCAATTCTAAATAATGTTAAAAATTGTTGAAGAAAGCCATTTAAAGAACGATCTTTAGTTTCCTAATATATACAAGAATCTAAGAGCGCAACACTTTTAAATTTATCAATCTACGCGGTTGTATTATACTATGGTAAGTATATGTTACAATTCTGTTTTTTAGTTTTCATACATTTTGACACTATATAGGCTGCTATATTACTGTGAAATGAATTTGAGTAGATGTTAACAATGACATTATACGTAGAAATTGATTAAGCAGAATATATATAATAACTTTTTCTTAACAGTCTCCTTTTTCTAATACGAAAGTCACTTTAGCATCGAATGGCAGGTGATATGTAATATATAACAACATGGGATCAGAAAGTTTTTAAATTAGGGAGAACTATTCAAATGTTTTTCTTGTCTGAGATTGCACTGTAAACAAATGCCAATTTACACAACTGTCAAATTAAAATAATTTATTCACCTGCTAAAATCTGTCTATTTTGGTTGTTGAAATTTGTTTGTTTACCTTTTAAAATGCGTTTTATTGCGACGAGATACGGTTTGAGGTTAAGTTCATTTTGCTTGTGCTTACATTCGAAAAAATAAACACAAGGTACGGTCGGAACGTAACATGACAGCTACAACATGCCTTGTAGCACTTATAGCCAACCGTAGTTTGAAAACTTTTTGATCGTTCGGTATATATCTGTTATGTTTCAGGTGTTACAGGACTGATATTGCTTTAGTGTGAAAAACCCCCAATTATATTTTAAACTGAAGACATTTTTGTTGCGATAGTTTTGCCAATTATTTAGAAGGGTATATTCAATAATTCATAACGGGTGTTCAAAAAAGCGGGGCAAGTTAATGTACACGCATGTCGTTTCTTTGTATCACGATTGCCGGTAATACAGATTTTACTGTCACTTGACAAGCTGCTTGTAAAGGTTGTATGCGCAAGCAATGACTATTATTTCGTATGGTTTCATTGCGTTTCCGATTTTCCACAACAATTACATAAAAATAGTTTGTATCCTCTCGGACTTGCGACTAGTTGTAGTCTGTTGTTATCAGGACACTGCATCCTAAATCAACACATGCACAGGATGGGACTGGCGGACAGCCCAAACTGTCGAAGATGCAACGGGGATAACGAGACGGCAGAACACGTCCTGTGTCACTGCCCAGCTCTCGCAACATCAGAGGATCCATGTTGGAAGACTTTTGGCCTGATATGGCCGCAATCAGCAACACCCCAGGTGCGGATGTCCTCAAGTACATCCAAAGGATTAGATGGCTTGGATGATGCCTAAATTGGGGAGCTGTTGGGGAGGCAGCACAATGGGTCCACCTATGTGGCCTAAGTGCACGTGAGGTAACTCACTCTCCCAAGAATCTACAATGAACAATGTATCCTATCGGACTAAATATTCTACTGTTTCGGCATCTTTGGTCCCAAAGGGAATGATTACTACATGTTATAGTCGTTGCTAGGCAACTATAATTGAGCGGACGAAAAAGAGACCTAGGCCGGGAAGTTAATATTTTCATCTGGTCTGCTGCCAAGATTAAGGTTAGCGAACACATGCACAATCTTCAGTATACCCCATTTTCCTTTTTCTCGATAACAGTACATGGCTTTTCTATAATACTTATTCGCCTGCTTCTTTTTCATACAACGCCCTCTATGAGCTATTTTTAAAACGAAGTAGTAAGAATTACCTGAGGTTTATAAGGAAAAGTCTAATATCCGGACGCAGGTTGCAATTTCGACCATCATCCGTAAATCTATCACCTTTTCTACCACATAAACAATATATTACCGTTTTAAGAAGTTTTCACGAGCATTTTACTTTTATTGTCGCAAATTATGTACACGTTGGGACAGAAAGCATTTATTATGGAATATTTGCTCGCAAAAGAATCAAAATGAATGATATTCAGTATAAAACTTGTCAAAAGTATAGCTTGCCGAATTTACAAATATATCTACTGATTGCAAACAATTCAAAGATCCTGTTGCATGAGACAGGAAGCGTTCCGAGAAAAAAGAGTAGTGAGCGACCAGTTGAATATGCTACGAAAACTATTAACATTGCGAGGAAAATAATGGAAATGCTAGTAAAACCAGATTTTTAATTATTTTAATACAAAAAATATATCATTCAATATGAACGTGTCACTGAATCGTCCATAATAATATGCGGTTCAACGATAGTTGTTTTAAAATTTTAAAAAATTTTTACTACCGGTTAAACACACACTTTGAAAACGTTTAAAGAAGGTGGCAGACATTTTCAACATCTCTTAGGATAAATTATTCCCTTTCATAAGCGTGTTTTAGTTTAACCAAAGCTGTGTTTATAAGTGAGGTTACGTATACATACATGCCAAGAAGTTACTATGAATGGTAAACAAAAAATCAGAGAAAGATAGCGAGAGCGAGAGAACGAGAGAGAATTTTGTATTCCATCAGTACATAACATGACATTTTCCTCATAGCATCAGTCCAAAAAATAATTGTATAATTATTATTTTGATCAGCTATGCTTCTTAGTAAATAGGTATTTACATAATCGACAAGATATATACAATGGAGAAAAAAAAATTGTATGAGTTGAAGTTATCCTCTGTATATTCACTTGGTTGGTAGTAAGTAATTCGATTAAGTTGTATTAGAAATTTCCGGAAAAACTTCTTTACATCACTTTTCATTTAATTAGCAATTTTCAGTCAAAAAACGTTGTCATTAAATAGTTCAAACTCATGTCACGTTGATGATACGTGGTTAATTTACAAATTATATGAAATAATTTGTAGTAATTTTACCGTTTCATCCGTTAATTTACGATAATTTGCTGCATAGCAACACATAGGCAATTTGAATTAATTAGCCGTTGAAAACTCTGTGGTCGAGGGGAATTTGAAAAGATTATTCTGTGAACATAAAATGAAATCAGTGACTTATTTTATTAATGTATGTATATACGGGGTGTCGGACGATGTGAGAGCACTAGTTCGTGTGCGTAATCTTTAGACCAAATATAGTTAAACATTTTAATAAAGTAAACCGTT
Source organism: Limonius californicus (assembly GCA_014611495.1). Taxonomy (NCBI): domain Eukaryota; kingdom Metazoa; phylum Arthropoda; class Insecta; order Coleoptera; family Elateridae; genus Limonius; species Limonius californicus. Next base: position 115,159 of record JABXWE010000203.1, on the reverse strand, counting down.
TTCAAAATACAGAGTGTTAAATTATTATTTATTAAATAATTACAATTTCAGAAAAGCCAATATTTATTTTTATTTTAGTTTAAATTCACTATAAAGATTGTTCAAAATGGCCACCGTTGCTCTCGAGACAAATTCTGGCTCTTCTTAAGAGAGATCTGGTCCTACGTAACATATCATTGTTATTTCGAATTAGATCTGCTGCCTCAAAAATGCGTCTTCTAAGATCTTCAACAGTCTCTGATGGTGTTTGGTATACTATATATTTAATATGGCATTACAAAGTGTGTAGGGGCACCGTCGTGCTGGTACCACATATCATATCTGATCGCCAGAGAGACATTATCTAACAATCTTCTCAAATGATCTTCTAGAAAATTTAAATATCTGTCCGCGATTAAATGATTCTCACAAACGAATGGACCAATGAGCATGTTATTGATAATTCTACACCAGATATTCATTGAAAACCTATGTTGATAATTTGCCACTGTGATTTCGTGTGGATTCTCCAAATCCGAAGAGTGGCTGTTCTCTCTGCTCATTAATCCATTCCTAAATGTTGTCTCATCCCTGAATAAAATATTATTACTTAGGTGTCGATTTTGAATGACCCAGCGGAAAAATTCCATACGACCGGCGAAATCTGTAGGTAAGACAGCTGAACAAGCTGGATATGAAATGGATATAAACCATGACGTTTTAATGCTCTCCAAACTCGCATTCGTGGTACATAACCTTGTGCAGATACACGACGAACAGCGGTGCTGGGATTAGTATCAATTTCTCGCAGTATGTTGTCCTGATTGTCTAGTACTGGCTGTATTGGACGCAATGTCGACGGTTTCGGGAAGGTTCCGTGTTCCCGTAGGTGGTTCCGCACTCGTTGGAAAACTCGTCTGGTAGTCGCCGATTTGGAAATCTCAACCCATATTCTCGAGCAGCTGATACTGAGTTTCCATCACAAAAACCGTACATGTAATAGATATCGGCGTACTCTCGCGTTGTAAAAGTAACCATTATCAACACTATTAATAAGCGCATGCAGAGAAATGAACTTTAAGGTGCTTTACTGTTTGACATACAAATTAATAATATTATTTCCATAGTAACGTAGACAGTTTGTATCAAATACCACTTAGTATCATTTATTGTTTCGACTGCTTCAGTATTTAACTAACACAGGCCATAACTTCTTTAATAGTCGATTTAGAGAAAATGACCACTCTTTAGTTTCGACTTCTTTTCCTCTCCTACACTTAGGAAGGTGACCGCACCTCATGCGACACCCTATATAAATTTTTGCAAATATTAGAGGTACAATTACTTTGTTTGTCATTGTTTATTAGCGTAACTGAGATTGTATGAGCATAACTAACGTGTGTTATTATGATTACGACTGTAACCGACTTGTAAGTTTTATTGGTTTCATCGCTGTCAAAACATATAGAGTTGGTTTATACTCAATTTTCATTGGCTATAAAATACGTTAACAAATTAATTGCTGAAAAACTTAGAGTAGTTTAAATCTGAGTTTGCATTGGCTGCAATCTGAATGAATACACGTGTTCTGTGTGTTGATATTATTTAAACAATTTTTATAATAAACCTTTGGAAGTATTTTAAAAACTGTTAATTGATTGTTCAATCTCTTGCCCTCAGGGGGTTAGGGACATTGTGCGGAGAATATCTTTTTTTGCGAAGGCCCTTTTACGCAGAAAGTTTAGTAAATGTTGTATTAATAAAAAGAGGTAGTACGGAGAAAAACTATTAAATACACTGTGAACGGGAAACCGATTCATTACATAGCTGAATCCTAAATTAATATTTAATAAAATAATTGAGGGGTTGCAAGGGCAAATTGAGGGGCCGTGGCCCCTCCAAAAGTAAGCTAATGAGGCCCCTGGTTTCAGGGAAGGCAGCGAAAAGACATAATTTCACAAACGATTTTACTACGCGGTTGCAATAACTCTTATATCTATGGCACTATTGATTATTATTATGTTATTCTATCAAATGATTGTTTATTTATAAATGAATTCATCGATTTCGGTTGTTGGAATTAGTTACCGTATTTGGACAGGCCTTGGTGGTTTAGTTGTTGGCGCAGTTGCCTTTAGATCCAAGGGACGCGGGTTCGAAGCTGGATGAGGTCGGTGAGATTTTTCTAGCGGGGAAAAATTTGAAAATGCGCCTTCTGTCGGATAAGAAATAAAACCGCAGGTCCCGTGCCACAGCTATGTGTGACGCGTTACAAATCACTAATGTGACTGGAACTACTCCAGATACGCAAAATTCATAATTAGGGTGTATATGTATATAAGCCAAGAGCTTCAGTGCATAGAGATGCTAGGAAAACCGCGTCCTAGATCTCACCCAATCAAACCACAACAACTACATTGGTTTATAGAACAAAGAATGGGGGTGAATCTTTCTTAAGTTTTGTTACATTTGACTTTATTTGGGTTGATTCAACTGGTCGATGCTTTGTTTCAGGCTGCTTAAATGGTGTGAATAAGTTGCATCGGGGTTGTTTTTTCTCGTTGTTGTACGTGGGAAATGCTTGGTGAAGGAGTTTTCTTGGTTAGTTGCAGTGACATCTGCATTCTGCAACCGAATTTGGCTTATGAATTCCTGTTACAATTGGGATTATCATTAAAGTAAATGTGTGTTATTTTTATAATAGATTAGATTTTGTTGCCGCACATTATATTTGAATTAAGATTTGGTCTTAGTGATTTGAACAATTTGGATTACATTGTTTAAACCAAAATAAGATTTTCTTGTGTCAACAAATATTTAATTATTCAATTAATTATTATAGATTATTATTAAGATTCGGAACTTTGTATACACTTTTACTGTTAGATTATGTGTACCTGTTCAAAAAGTTATTTGGTATTTATAAAATTTGGGGCGATTTCATTAGTTTTAAGCTTAGATCATACATATTTACATGGATAATACTACTACACAAGAAACTAGGTACGTCACTGTTGTAAGGATCCCAACAAACTTTTTTTTATCTGTCTCTTTTGCCGTTGCATGACATCCAATAATGTTGTTTCACTTGTACCCTTTTCAATATTGGCGCTCGCCCAGTTGCTGTTGACGTATGGCGAGAATTACACAAATTAAACTGTCAGTGAGAAAAGTCACTAGAACAGCGCATAACCTGCAAATGTGGAAACGTTTTGTGTTATTGAAATCTTTAATTTGAATCTGAAATGGTGCGAAAATGCGTTATTTGCAGTGCTCCTCAATCAAGGAATTGTTTGTTTTCATTTCCGTAGACGTAGGTAGAGTGTTTATACTTCAAAAAAGAATAATTCGAATGATGTTCGACCTTTCACCAAGAGAACTTTGCCGACCAATTTTTCGGAATAATCGTATACTAACGTTAACATCCATATTTATAACTTCCCTCTTGTAAATGATAATCACACTTACAGCACCAGATCCTGTAATAACCTTCAGATAGGTTACTATAATTTAAGCTTATACAAAAAGTCTCCAAGATACTGCTGTACCTCTCTGTATAATAAACTGCCTAGAAATCTTAAAAATATCATAAATGAAAATACGTTTTATGGACAGTTCAAAACTTTTTTAACGGAAAATGCCTTCTATACTTTAGAAGAGTATTTAAACCTTAGAAATAAATAAACATTATATTAGATTACTGTATTTTTTACTTTATTATTTATTTAATAAATATTTGACAGTAATAGAGGTGTCAAATAATTAATTTTGAAAAAAGGCAAGAATGGTTTTGTCGCAAGATTTAAAAGACTGCGATAATTGCACTGGTTTATATTAGTTACATTTAGTACATATTTAAATTTCCCGCCGTACAACATGCGTGAGCGCATGCGTAGATTGCATAAGGGTACAGAGAAAGATAGGTAGATATGATTTATTTGTAGTAGGAAGAGAAGGAACCAAAATAGTTTGTCTGTGATATCTTTACAACACACTTTACAATCTGTTGTCATATCCATGTAAATGTGTATGATTTAAGGTTTTAAGTCGTATTCTGATCACGTATTATTTGTGACATTGGAACTTATCCACGTAATATTTCGTTTATTTTGCTATAGAATAATCTCCATGTAAGTCAATCTTGTCTCAAAATAGGATATTATTTCTGTTTTTTTGTATAGTCGGTAACTAGGGCCGGTTGCTAAAGACGCGCTTAAAAATAATTTGAAAATATTAGTTGAAGATTGTCTTTAGTCATGGAAGAATGTGCTGGGTCACTCCTCCGAGTTTTTTAATTGTTCTATTAAAAATTAATGGAAATATATTGAGCTGATTCGAAATAATATATATTATTTCAACTAAAGTGTAAAGCAAGTTGATTAGCTGAAAAGGATAAATAAATAGTAATAACGTGATTACCAAGATTTCGATTCTGGATTCTTCAAGCGTCAGTTTTTCGATGCTCAACTGTTATACGCCGGTGCATGTGCACTTAAGTGAGTTCCAGCTGAATTTTTTTATACAAGTTACGTAAAATTTTCAATGATACTGTAGACCATGATTAACTAGGAAGGATTAAGTGATAAATCAAATTAAAATTTTCATATAACAAAGTGATTTTGGCAACTTGTATTCTTGTGCCAAAAGTGAGCTTGTATATATTGTAACGTTAGCCGTAAATTCAAAAAGTTCAATAGTTATTCCAACTTAACTTTATAAAGAAAATTAAATAGAAGTGTTATACCACCTACTGTAATAAAATATTGTTTAAGTATTAAATATCATAGTAATTTACAGTGTGCCTTAAAAGTATGGAACATACCAAATAAAATTCAAACAAATTATTTTTTGTAAAAACCCCGTAACACTTCGATTTTCTTAAAAAAAATGCATATTTGTGTCAGTATCATTTTCCCATACTAATTTGTTCTTAAATGATCATGTCATAATCTTTTTCCTGAGTTTGATCGCTTCATGAGTTAAATAGTGATATAAAATAATTAGTATTCCACATAACAATTTTTTCGGCAGATATACACAAAAGTTCGATTAATTCAAAATTTATTTATAATGGAAATAACATAATTATAAAAACATTACCTAACGGAAATTGTTAAAATTGTCCACCATTAACCAGTTGGCATTGTCCAGCACGTATGTAAACACTTTGTATAGCCCGATTAATAATTTCCAGGCTGATACTTTCCATTTTCAAACGAATCCGAGTCTTTAAATAGTCTAAATGGTTTGGCCTACTAATGCAAACTGGCTATTTTACATTACTTTATAGAAAGAAATATAGCGACGTTAAGTCAAGTGATCGTGCAGGCCACTTAAACTGTCCTCGCCGCCCTAACCATCTATCAAGGAACATATCGGCAAGAAGCTCCGGACTTGTACACCAACATGGGGCGGAACTCCATTTTGTCGAAACCAAATGCTGGGTTGCTTGGAAAAAATTGCTACAGCTGCAAGTAACTCAAAACGCCGAAAATCTATATGGTACGTTATTTTTATTAAAAATAAATTTTGAATTTCTTGTACTTTGTGTGTTTTTCCAATACAATTGTTATGTAGAGCGCCAAAATAAAGAAGAAAAAAAAGTTCGGGTACTTTCGTTGTTGAAGTTGTGATATTATTAATAGAAAAAATACCAAGATATTTTTCCAATACTGAGTATGCGGACGTTCACTTTGTTGACTTCTGCAATGGAAGTTCTCATGCAGAAAGAAGCGTTCATAATGCCCGTGTGGGAGCAGTAATCTGGCCGCTGCGGTCGCCAGATCTAAACCCTTTAGATTTCTTTGTTTGGGGCTATGTTAAAGAAAAATTTACAGCACTCCCGTTGAAAACCGCGACGAATTGATTCTGGAAACGGAAAATAACTGCAATGAGCTCAGGCAAAACCAAGAAATGTTGGAAAATTTCATAAATTCATTAGTTCGACGTTGCCAAAAATGTATTGAGGACAGTGGATTTGCACTTTAAGAACTTTTTTTAACCTTTTTGTTTCATTTTTGCCATTCTACAATAAATATCTTTTTAAATCGATCAGGGATATTTTGTTTGCTTTGCTAATATCTCTGAAACTAGGTCTGTAATCTAAAATGTGTGGAAGCGCCTCTTATTCCAAATTGAATGGGGATTTTGAAAAAACGGGAAAAAATTGAGAAAACTTATGGCATATCTTTTTTCTTGTAATAAATCCGTTGTAACCCCATTACACGCCGCTGGTGTGACACATTTGGAGGATCATCATTTCAGAAAACAACCCTACACAACGAGGTTAAGCATACAAAGTTTTGTATGATTTGCACCATTTTCCTACAAGATATAATGAAAAAATGATTTGATTTTTAAGCTTCGACACCCTGTTTAGGAAGCAAGTGAGAAGCATATGAGGTACGTAAATTAAGTAATGAGACCGATCTTTTTAAATTTTTTTATTCGAATAGAATTACAATTCAATATTGTTTCCTTCACAGTAACTGCCACTCCTCATAGCAGCACTGAAACTCGGATACTGGAATAGCCTTCAGCTGGCCGGTTACAGAAGTTTGAATGTTTTCCAGTGTCCCAAAATGACGCCCCTTGAGGTGATTTTTCAGTCTCGAGAAGAGGAAACAGTCACAAGACTTAAGTTGGGCGAATAAGGAGGCTGAGAAGCCACAGGAATGTCCTTACTGGCCAAAAAATCGTTTATTGAAATTGCTGCGTGTCAAGGCGCATTGTCGTGATGCAACCCCCAGTTGTTCTTGATGTTTGGTCTCACGAGCATGACCTTTTTTCGAACTTTTTCAAGAATCTCTCTGTAAAAGTGTTGATTAACCATATGCCCTTGAGGCACAAACTCTGTGTGAACGTTTCCTTGGCTTTCAAAAATGCAAATCAGCATGCATTTGATCTTCGACTGGCTCATTCTTGCTTTTTTTGACCGTGGAGAGGTTGAAGTGTGCCATTCCTGCTCTGGTGCTTGATTACCGGGTCATACTCAAACATCCAAGACTCGTCATCATTAATGACACGATGGTCACGGAATAGGAAAGGTAACGGCGCCGGTGTATATGGGAACAAACCCAGGGTTAAACTCAAATTTACCCTAGGTAAATAGCTCAGGGTCTTCCAGGCAGAAATCATCGCGATTACTGCCAGCGCAAATGAAAACCTCAGTAGAAGATATAGAGGTAAATACATCTATATTTGCTCGGACAGTCAAGCGGCCATTAAGGCCCTAATATCTCCCAAGATAGGGTCTAGGCTTGTTGAACAATGTCCAGCAACACTCGTCAAACTCTCAGCTGAGAATTATATGAAAATCCTATGGGTTTCGGGCCATAGTGGAATAAGTGGCAATGAGGAAGCCGATGCCCTAGCTGGGACTGGGGCCTCTGAACATTTAGTAGGTCCAGAGCCAGTTTTTGGAATAGTCCAAAAAAAAAACGTGAGGCACGAGATCTAGAATCACGCAAATGCGTAATTTCAGTATTCTTGGACCTCCAGACCCACACCTCGACAGGCTAGACCCTTCATCAAGAACCCTTCGCCTAAATCGGTAGACTATATTCTGAATCTAAGCAGAAGACAAATCGGGATAATAACGGGCCTCCTTACAGGCCACGGACACCTGAACAGTCATCTCCACACTAAACAACCAGTTTAGGAAATGTCAAGAGCAAGAGGAAACCTCTGCACATGTCTTCTGAAAATGCAAGGCATTAGCGGTCTTAAGACGCAAACACCTTGGCTCTCTCTTTCTTGAACCAAGAGACATTCAAGACACGCCTTCGAACAGGATTCTGTCCTTCGCCGAAGTGACGGACCTGTTCAGGGAGTGAAATCTTCTGTAACCCCAAGGGGGCACAATGGGCTTTGGTGGCCTAAGCGCAGGAGCCTGCTCCAACCCATGGAAATCATCAATGACACGTTCCAGACAGTGGGGATTATTTTCAATCTATTCCAAAAAATCAAGGCACCTTCCCTCCTGATGTCCTTTACTCCTGCGAAAGGTTTTTCGAAACCATTTTTGTGCAGATTTTTCTCATCCCCAATTCATTGGCCAAAATCTGATGAACGGTGGTGTGTCAAATCAACTCTTCCCCGATCATTCTGACTGCCAACTGGCGATCTGCACGTATACGATCCCTAGACATTTTCATCGGTTCTAGAAAATGAAGGGCTTCCGCTGCGAGGTTCATCTTCAGTCGACTCCCTTCCTTCTGAAAATGCGTTAAACCACCGAGAAACCTGGGCCCTTGACAAAACACTGTCTGCGTAGACCTGCCGACGTTTTGCAAAAGTTTCCGTTGCACTGTGTCCAAGTCTGAAGCAAAACCTGATAGCACACCGTTGCTCGAAATTGATGTCACTCATTTTTAGAACGCACTAGAAAAACTGTTTCACGAAAAAAATCGCTATGGACAACCAAATGACTAGCGAGTTTACACTCGTACTGAAGGCGTATCACACGTTTACCTGCAGCCCCTTCTACTTCCACGTCCCCAGTGTTGCCAGATTGAACGCTACGCCACCAGTCTCATTACTTAATTTATAAACCTCGTATATGTTATGTTTTTCCGAATCGGAATGCTCAGGAGAGTATTTTCCTAAAGTATTTAAGATTAAAACGGAAACACCATGTATATATTTACGTGCTTGATAGCGCTTCACACAAGATTTGAATACTGCACTTTCAATAATTATAACATACAGGGTGCTTGGTTTTTTATTAGCCAGTCTATATCTTCGGTAATATTACAGATACAAGAAGAAGCCAAATGTAAACATTCTTAATTCCACTTCATCTATAACATCGTGACAATTATATTTTTTATGGCCTACTCGAAAAATTTCTTTGGTTTTTCAGATGGAATATTATGTATATATTTGTCAGAAGACTTAAATTCTCTTTTCGTTAATGTATAACAAGTCGGAATTCGCTGCTAGTAGGCTGTAAAAAATATTATTGCTGCTATGTTACAGATTAAGTGAAGCTAAGAAAGTTTTTCGTTTGATTCTTTCTTGTGTCTTTAATATTACCGAAGATATCTTCTTCTTAGAGTGCTTTATCTCTTCCGAGACGTAGCGATCTTCTCTCCTATGCCTGTGTTGCGCGTTTAGAGTGCCATAGATATAGAGGACCTACAGCTTAACGTGGGCTCCGAACCACGGGAAATGTAAACACTTATACTCCAGAGAAGATTTACCAGGCAGAATATCTCGCTGGTTTGCCATTGCCTTGCGAGGGACAACGGCCGTTAAAAATCCGATGTTTCGGTACTGGGAATTGAACCCAGAACCTTTGGCGTTGAAGTCTAACGCGCTAACCTCTAGCCCACGGCCGTCTCATCGAAGATATAGGCTGACTAATCATAAATGAACCAGGGTGTTTTTCAAGAATTGAAACTATTGATAGTCCTTTACTGTTCATTACTTAAGTATGTTTTTAAATTAAATTTCCTTTAAATTTAAGATTTAAACCACAAAGAACAATAACAGATTGCAAACTTATTATACATAAAACGAGCTGAAATGTGTGAGTGTGAAAATGTATTTCTGCGAATACTGAATATGTTTTCCAGGATATTATGTTACATGGATATAACGAGCGAATAATTTTTCAGTCAAAAACGTGTCGCAATATCCGAGTTACACTGTACATAAGTTTCAGGATCAACTATTTTTTCTCAAAAACCACTTCTTCTCGAACATTTTAAGGAGTCTGGTAATTTAATCTTAATTTGTTTTGGATTGGCCACAACTTTACCTTTTTAATTTCGTCTTGGGAGTGCTATACAATAGTAGGTGGCTTGGTCAAGGCACACCGATATCTTGCTTGAACAAACTCCGATTCGAAAAGCTACTCCGTGAACTCCTTCCAGCTCCGTTGAGCAAACTAAGTGGTATCGCACTTCTGAACCAAACCGCGACTCAGTTCGAACTTGGTCGTCGAGATGAGCATATCTCACTTATTTTTTTAGCAGTGTACCCACGTGCTTCTTTGCAATGTTGTTGTTGACTTTTAAACGTGCGAATGTTGTTTATGTGATTTGGACCTTTTTTGTACTCAATCCGCTATGGATTTTTGCTCAAGGTATTATTTTTTTGAAAAGTTGTTTTTCTGCAATTTGCAGTCAGTATTTCTACGACCTTTGAATTTCGATAACTTGACCGCGATAATGAATTTCCAAGAAATGTAAATTTAAACGAAGTAATTTCAATGTTAATAACGTGTGGATGTTCAAATTAATCTCAATTTTTTACGCTGTTGGCACACCTTTGCGTATAAAAAATTACCTTCCAGCAGATTTGTTCTTGTACTTTTTCATAATTTTATAATTTATTGCTTTGCTCGACACGTAACTAAAGCGCCAATTACAGAAGTTTATAATTGCGCCAGTATTTAAAATAAATTTGTAGTTATCATATCTATGTACATGCAACTTGCATAGGAAAGGCAATAAAATTAGTGTGATCCCGGCGCCATCGCCGTTTAAAATAGTGAATACATTATTAAGGCATGCATTAACAGCTTCTCTTATTTAATTAACAATGTCATAAATAAGAACCAATTAAGGCAGTTGGCAGCTGGTCTTTAATTTATTCAATTAATTTTTCCGGTCGTTATATGTACGAGTGCAATAATTTTCATACATTTTTAAAATTTTATATATTATTTGAGGTTAGGCGTTAAAATATAACTGTTGCATAGTCAATTAATTCAATTGCTGTTTTGATTGCAGTTTTATAGCAACTTTCATTTTTAAAAAGCCAAATTTGGTTTAGTTTCCTATACTGGAAATGTTTTCATAACCTAAAAAGGATTCGTTACATGGTTGACATATTCGAGAACATTACTGCTGACTATCTTAATAAAAGGCATATATAACTTTACGCAATCATACAACATACAATCTTTAAAACGTGTTTAAACGTTGTACCAATCGATGTTTTGCTTCTTCATTAGAAAATTGATATTCCCAATTTCGGGAGATATATATTTAATTCAAATTGGTATTATATTTAATTATCTAGTTGTTGTAACATGTTATTAATATTATTAAACGGAGGTTCTGGGGCTACCCTTCTCCCCTTGGGGTGTTATGGACAAGGTCGTTACTCCCTCACATAATGTATTCTTGTACAAGTTAATGTAGGTTGTTTGTACTTTGTAAATAAACAGTAAAGCCAAAATCAACCAAGTAAAACAATAAAAGAAACTTTAATTTCTGCAAATACTTATGAAGTTATTGAAGTTTAATCTAAACATTCTTTGGTCAATAATTTGATATTATCTACTTATTCTGTAATTTTTGGAATTGCAAGCTCCTATTTTTGTGTAAATAGTTTACCAGAAGTGTCTGTGTTGTCGTTATCGGTTGAAAAAGATTAGTATAAACTGCATATTTATTGTAATTACACCAAAAGTAACACATCTAGTACAATTATTTTATTATTATATATATATATATATATATATATATATATAAATTGGGTATATACTTAGTGTCAGCTGCCAAAATACATTGAAAATCAGCTCCACGTATGCTGTTCTTGAGAGCCATAATAGCAACATAGAAAACTGCAAATTTTTATTTTATGGAGTGAAAAGTGCTATAGGTATAAGGGATATAGTACACGCAAAGGCCGTTTTAATATAATTTTCCTGAATATTTAATTACAAAATTACACTTTATGGGATAAAACGTGTTCTAAGGGATGTAATACCTACAAAGCCAGTTTTAACAAAATAGTTCTAAACAATTAATTACCCTATTAGAAAGTACAATGTTATTTTTAAAGCATATACTCCAGGCAAGAGCAGTTTTAACATAATTTTCCTGGGCAGTTAACTACAAAATACACTTTTAGGGGATAGAACGGTTTTTTAAAGGATGCAGTAGGGTAGTTTTAATATAATTTTCCTGGGTAGTTAATTATAAAATTCACTTTTAGGTGATACAACGTTTTTTTAAGAGATAAAATATCTACAAAGCCAGTATAAGCATAATCTCTCTGAACAATTAATTACACTATTAGGGGATAGAAAGCCAGTTTTTACATAATTTTACTAAATAAGTAGTTACCATATTAGGGGGTAGAATGTCATTTTCAAAGAATATACTCCAGTTAATGGTAGTTTTAACATAATTTTCCTGGGTAGTTAATTACAAAATTCACTTTTAGGTGATACAACGTTTTTTAAGGGATGAAATATCTACAAAGACAGTTTACACATAATTTCTCTGAACAATTAATTACACTATTAGGCGATAGAATGTCATTTTCAAAGCATATAATCCAGTCAAGGATAGTTTTAACATAATCTTTCGGAGTAGTTAATTACCAAATTTCACTTTTAGAGGATATAACGTTTTTTAAGGAATGTAATACCTAGAAAGCCAGTTTTTACATAATTGTACTGAATAATTAATTACCATACTAGGGGGTAGAATGTCATTTTTAAAGCATATAATCCAGTCAAGGGCAGTTTTAACACAATTCTCCCGGGTAGTTAACTACAAAATTCACTTTTAGGTGACACAATGTTTTTTTAAGGGGTGCAATATCTACTAAGCCAGTTTAAACATAATTTCTCTAAACAATTAATTACACTATTAGGGGATCGAATGTCATTATTAAAGCATATAATCCAGTCAAGGATAGTTTAACATAATTTTCCGGAGTAGTTAAATATAAAATTTCACTTTTAGAGAATATAACGTTTTTTTAAGGAATGTAATACCTAGAAAACCAGTTTTTACATAACTTTAGTGAATAATTAATTACCATACTAGGGGGTAAAATATCATTTTTAAAGCATATAATCCTATCAAGAATAGTTTTAACACAATTTTCCTGGGTAGTTAATTACAAAATTCACTTTTAGGTGATACAATGTTTTTTTAAGGATGCAATATCTACGAAGCCAGATTTTACATAATTGTTTTTTTAACTAATTGCTCTGTTAGGTGGTGGAATGTCATTTTCAAAGCATATAATCCAGTCAATGGTAGTTTTAACATAATTTTCCTGGGTAGTTAATAACAAAATACACTTTTAGGGGATCGAACGTTTTTTAAGGGATGCAATACCTAAGAGGCCAGTTTTAGCACAATTTTTATGAAAAAATAATTGCCCTATTAGGTGGTAGAATGTCGTTTTCAAAACATATAATCCAGTCAAGGATAGTTTTAACACAATTTTCCTGGGTAGTTGATTACAAAATTCAGTTTTAGGGGATACAGCGTTTTTTTAAGGGATGTAATACCTAGAACGCTAGCTATAAAATAATTTTTCTGAATAATTAATTACCCTATTAGGGGCTAGAGTGTCGGTTTTAAATCATATACTCCAGGCAAGAGTACTTTTAACATATTTTTCCGGGTAGTTAATTACAAAATTCAGTTTTAGGGGATTCGGCGTTTTTAAGGGATTTAATACCTAGAAAGCTTGTTATAATATAATTTTTCTGATCAAGTAATTACTGTATTAGAGGGTAGAATGTCATTTTTAAATCATATCCTCCAGGCAAGAGTAGTTTTAACATATTTTTCCTGGGTAGTTAATTGCAAATTCACTTTTAGGGGATACAGTGTTTTTGGAGATGTAATACCTAGAAATCCAGTTATAACACAATTTTTCTGAACAAATATTAATTACCCTATTAGGGTATAGAATGTCATTTTTGAATCATATACTTCGGGCAAGAGTGGTTTTAACATATTTTTCTTGGCTAGTAAATTACAAAATTCACTTTTAGGGGACATAACGTTTTTTGAGAGATGTAATACCTAGAAATCCAGTGGTAACATAATTTTTCTGGACAATTAATTACCCCATTAGGGGGCAGAATGTCATTTTTAAATAACAATACTCCAGGCAAGAGTAGTTTTAACATATTTTTCCTGGATCGATAATTACAAAATTCGCTTCTAGGGGATACATCGCATTTTTAAGGGATGTAATATCTACAAAGCCAGTTTTAATATAATTTCTCTGAACAATTAATTACACTATTAGGGGTAGAATGTTGTTTTTAAAGCATATACTCCAGGCAAGAGTAGCTTTAACATAGTTTTCCTGGGTAGGTAATTACAAAATTTACTTTTAGGGGTTTCATCTTATTTTTAAGGGCTGTAATATCTGCAAAGCCGGTTTAACATAATTTTTCTGAACAACTAATTACCCTATTAGGGGGTAAAATGTCTTTTTTAAATCATATACTCCAGGTTAGAGTAGTTTTAACATAGTTTTCCTGGGTAGTTAATTACAAAATTCACTTTTTAGGGGATACAGCGTTTTAAGGGATGAAATATCTAGAAAGCCAGTTGTAACATAATTTTTCTGAACAACTAATTACCCTATTAGGGGGTAAAATGTCTTTTTTTAAATCATACTCCAGGTTAGAGTAGTTTTAACATATTTTTCCTGGATCGATAATTACAAAATTCGCTTCTAGGGGATACATCGCATTTTTAAGGGATGTAATATCTACAAAGCCAGTTTTAATATAATTTCTCTGAACAATTAATTACACTATTAGGGGTAGAATGTTGTTTTTAAAGCATATACTCCAGGCAAGAGTAGTTTTAACATAGTTTTCCTAGGTAGTTAATTACAAAATTTACTTTTAGGGGTTTCATCTTATTTTTAAGGGCTGTAATATCTGCAAAGCCGGTTTAACATAATTTTTCTGAACAACTAATTACCCTATTAGGGGGTAAAATGTCTTTTTTAAATCATATACTCCAGGTTAGAGTAGTTTTAACATAGTTTTCCTGGGTAGTTAATTACAAAATTCACTTTTTAGGGGATACAGCGTTTTAAGGGATGAAATATCTAGAAAGCCAGTTGTAACATAATTTTTGTGAACAACTAATTACCCTATCAGGTGGTAGAAATCTTATACTCCTGACAAGAGTGGTTTCAATATAGTTTTCCCGGATAGTGAATCACAAAATTCACTTTTAGGGGATATAACATTCTTTTAAGGGATGTAATATCTAGAAAGCCCGTTTTAACATAATTTCTCTGAACAATGAATTAATCTATTAGGAGGTAGAATCTCCTTCTTAAATCATATACTTCCGGCAAGAGCAGTTTTAACATAGTTTTCCTGGGTAGTTAATTACAAAATTTACTTTTAGGGGTTTCATCTTATTTTTAAGGGCTGTAATATCTGCAAAGCCGGTTTAACATAATTTTTCTGAACAATAATTACCCTATTAGGGGGTAAAAAGTCTTTTTTAAATCATATACTCCAGGTTAGAGTAGTTTTAACATAGTTTTCCTGGGTAGTTAATTACAAAATTCACTTTTTAGGGGATACAGCGTTTTAAGGGATGAAATACCTAGAAAGCCAGTTGTAACATAATTTTTGTGAACAACTAATTACCCTATCAGGTGGTAGAAATCTTATACTCCTGACAAGAGTGGTTTCAATATAATTTTCCCGGATAGTGAATCACACAATTCACTTTTAGGGAATATAACATTCTTTTAAGGGATGTAATATCTAGAAAGCCCGTTTTAACATAATTTCTCTGAACAATGAATTAACCTATTAGGAGGTAGAATCTCCTTCTTAAATCATATACTTCCGGCAAGAGCAGTTTTAACATAGTTTTCCTGGGTAGTTAATTACAAAATTCACTTTTAGGGGATAGATCATATTTTTAAGGGATGTAATATCTGTAAAGCCAGTTTAACATAATTTTGCTGAACAGCTAATTACCCTATTAGGGCTAAAATGTCCTTTTTAAATCGTATATTCCAGGCTAGAGTAGTTTTAACATAATTTTCCTGGGTAGTTAATTACAAAATTCACTTTTAGGAGACAAAACGTATTCTTAAGGGATGTAATATTTACTAAGCCAGTTTTAATTGAATTTCTCTGAACAATTAGTTACACTTTTAGGGCTAGAATGTCATTTTTAAAGCAATTAATCCGTTTTAGGATAGTTTTAACATAATTTTCTTGAATAGTTATTTACAAAAGCTCACTTTCAGGAGATAGAATATCTTGTTGAGGTATGTAATACACGCAGAGGCAGTTTTAATATAATTTTCCTGCATGTAAAATTACTAATTTCACTTTTAGGAGATGTAAAGTACTTTTAAGGGATGAAATGCCCCCAAAGGTAGCTTTTACATAATTTTTAATTAGAATATAGTACACTACATATAAACTTTTTTTTCGTTTCTCCATTAACTGCTTAGGGTTTGTAATGGGTAAAGCATTACTTGAGTAATTATTCAAAACAGTCACGGTCTAACTAAAAGTTTCATAAAAAAGCAAACGGAAACGTCATCGAAAGATTTGTTTATAACGTTGTTGAAGCAAACTATCGATAACCTATTGATTCCTTACTGAAAATACATGTAGTTGATAAAGATGCGTTAGTTTATGTAATAGAGATACAAGTGAAAGTTTGATAATGCTGAAATTTACATTTGCTGTTAAAAAAAGATTGGAAATTCTTAAAATTGGTGTATAAGGAGAGCTGACAATATCTGAGGCACAAATTTAATTTCTGATAAGTTGAAACCAGGAACGTCGCAACGAACAGTCAAATCAATATCGCCATCGAACGTCTATTCCTTTATGCATGCAGCTCAAATGTAATAGCAATTAGTTTGAGAAAAATTGTGAAATTTATACGAGTCCATCCTTGCCTATTATAGATTTTTTTACATATCTATATGTATTGTAAAACATTCTGTACATATATAAATCAATATTCTTGTTCATTTAAATTTAAATTAAGCTTAAGATACATTGTACGGTATATCAGAGAATATCCCGGATGTATACTGCATTATCAACGTCTTAGGAAACTGTGATAAGGTCTAGCGTTGTATTTATTAAAATTGATAAATTGCCGAGTTGAATAAATGGATACAACAGAAACGGGAGACGTCATGTTGCTGCAAACAAATCGACATGTTATATTCATCTTGACATTATAAATATGGCATAGTTGAACTGTAGTCGGAGGTCACAATGGGAAGAACATCAGAGGTGACTGTCAGTCAAACCGGCTTCTATCTATCCTATTTATATTGAATATACTATCAAAATTTGTTGATTAGCTGGCGTCCTCCGACAGATGCATTAAAATTCATATATTCCCTTGAAACATTTAGCGTCTCTAGTGGGATTACTTAGACAAACACGCCGTCTCTGTTTTCCCCAATTAGGTTGTAAATAGCTAGCTACGTTACTGAACTAGGTTTGCCGAACTACTTTTGTAAATTAGCATAAAATATTCATATATTTTATGAAATGTAATATTTCTTAATTATTTTTAGTCTAAGAATATCAACACTATTTGACATTGAAAACGGCGAGCTATGTTTTACTATTTCCGTATATAAAAACCCCGAATTATTAATTATCGTTTAAATGTTATATAATAGGTGCCAAAAATTACTCGCACCTATTTTTAAATAAATCCTTTCTTAAGATTTTGAAAATATTTACGGACTATAATGTCGGCCAAATGACCGCCTCTTGCTGCCACCCAAATGCGAGCTCTTTCAAGAGCATTTATTATAACATATACAGGGTTTTCAAAGGACCGAACCATAGAAACGTTGCATGGGCAATTATTCGGAAATTAAGGGCCGGTCGACCTGTCACGAAATTCAATTTTGTACCGTCGTTTGATGTCGTCGTGGCCGAAAAACGGTCACGGGCTCTTAACACATTCTTAATATAGAGAAAGAGGTGATAGTCACTCGGCGCTAAGTCGGAACTGTATGGAGGATGATTAAAAAGAATTGCTCAATGAGTGCACAGTGCCAGCCGCTGCGTGCGGTTGGACATTATCGTCGAAAAGCATGACTCCTAAGGTCAGTAATCCTCGCCTTTTGTTTTGAATCGCTTTTCAAATTTCTTAAACACGTCTTCCACTTCCAAAACGCAGTAGTACATAAATACATAGATATGCTTTCGGTTCTCGAACGTTTGCTTGAACTTTTTGGCAGTGAAGGAACTGGCATGCTTCCACTGTATTCATTGTTGCTTGGTTCCAACATTTGTGTACGAAATCAAAGTCTCGTCGCCACTCATAATTTGATTCAGATACTCATCGTCATCAATTTCGTAGCGATGCAGGAAATTCAGTCCAGAGGCCATTCGCTGGTTTTTATGAACATCCGCCAACATCTTTAGTATCCACCTCGCACCTCGCCTCTTCGTGGCCAATTTATACAATACCCTACGTAAAATGTGATGAAAATTTGCGACCATCTGCGAAATTGGGAAACGACGGTCATCCAAAAATAATCTTGTTCCCTTTTTCCACAAGATCGTCGTTGACATCAGAAGGTCTCCCACTTCGTTCCTCATCGTGCACGTTTATTCGCTCATTTTTTCTTCTCCCATAATTTACTATAATCGTCGCATATATGACGATAATTTTAGCATTTTTGCTTGAATTTATTTTCAATCGTTCAATCATTTTACCGCTTTGTTATACAGAGCAGGCCATAATAAAGTACCTGCTTTGAAGCGGCCGCCAGTTTGCCATTGCGTATTTCTCAGCAACCTAGTTTTCACAGTTGTGCAGTGTATATGTCCAGGTTTCATTATGAATTGATATACACCACAAGCACGTGCACAAATTGTAACTTTATTCATTAAAATCAAATATTTGGTTATTTCCACATAGCGAAATTTCTCTCTAATCATCCACGTCGCCCGACTTCAATTGGAGTCTTTGCCAAGGTGTAACTGTTCCGTACTTTTTTGAGAATGATGGAAACACTGTAGAGTGATGCTGTAGAACTTTTTGTTGCCCCAATTAGAAGATTTTGAACTAAAGGATATGTGATTGCAACAGGACGGTGCAACGGCGTACACATGCAGACAACAATGGCCATTTTGAGAGACATGTTCCCTGAACGTTTAATTTTCGATTTGGTGATTTAACATTGCCCAACAGATCACCAGATCTCACATCGTCTGATTGTTTTATGATGCTACCTAAAAGACTAGGTTTACGCCAATAACCTTCAGATCTTACAGCATGTGAAAGACATCAGTGGAAATAGATATACAAGACATAACGATAGATATCTTGACGGTAGTTATGGAAAATACCTTAAAAAGAGCTCAATATTACATTGCCGTTGGAGGCTGCCATTTAACCGACGTGATCTCCTATTTGTATTGGACATGAACCAGTCATCCTAAATAACTGTGCAAACCAAACGTTTTTGTTTTAATTTCATTATATTATAAATATGGGACTATTTAAGATCAGGTACTTTGTTGTGGCTCTCCCTGTATAACTTGAATACAATCACAGAACCATGGTAAAATGACGTGTGGCTAGCTCATCAACCACTAAATCACCCCCACCAGATTGGCTACGCGCTTCATTCGGCGGGAATACTTAAACGGCTCTTGGTTTCCGAATAAGCCCCTTGTCCGGAAACATTAACAGTTCATTTAGCAGATGAAAGGACTTATAAAAAAAATAAATAAGATAAAAATAAATAATTTTAATAAAAACAGTTGTCCTTTCGAGTGCCGGAACTTGGGACTTCTGCTGAATAAGTAGTGGTCCACTGCGCCTCAAGAACCATTCACTGTGATATAAAAATTGGAAGTTTTGATATCATGAGTTTTTTCAAAAGTTGCTTAATATTGCTTTCCGATCTTGATTTTAGCTTCGTAAAGCTGTTAACTTGGTTTCTAGATAGCAAAGCGGGTTATTTTGATTGCTATTCATCTTCAGAAAGGTATAGGGGATACTTTTCAACCTTATTTGTGCATTCTTGGGCTGTATGTTAACAAATATAAGTAAAAATGTAATGATTTTGACAGGTTTATACTGAAATGTAAATTTGTGAATTTAATACTTTTCTTTCGAGAAAAACATGTTTGTAGTAATGTCCTTACATGTGCGAGGAAGCTTTGTGTTAATTCCGATTAACATTGAAGTTGTTTTGTGATAATTTATTTATAATTTAATGTGAATTTATTTGTCAATTTCCAAATGTTTCATCAGAAATATGCCGTGTGAGATATTGATATCTTGTAAATTTGTAAAGAACACAATGGTAATTTTCCTTTTGTTGTAATGTTAGTGATAAGAAAGTTATTGTACTTTATAGATATTTCTAATTAATTTGGCTAATTTTAATGCTTAATCCTGATTGGAGGGACCCCTTAGGGACGCTGCAAAATTGCTTGGTTCCTAGGTAACTGGCAATTTATTTTAGATTCTATAGAATGTATATTACCGTGGGCACGCAATCGGAAAACAATATTTTCAATGCATTTTGCGTGTCAATCCTCTGGGAAACCCGGTATATAAAAATACTCCTATTATAACTGTGTTGCGTGCTGCATTGCATCAGCGATTTCTTGAGAACCAGTTGTTTGTTAAGAGAGAATTTCAGTAATTTGTAAGTAAAATAAAATACAAAGCAGCAATAAAAAACAAAATGTATGTATGAAAATTGTAGTGATCATGTTGTATACTTTAGTGAAATTTGTATTTCACTGCAAGAAGTTTAATAACATTTTCGCTAGCAAATATTTTGTTATTGATTAAATTATGGTGTTTTATTATCTCTTAAACTTTGCTATTTAACAAAAAAATTGATTTAAATTTTACGTGCCTGTATATACTCATCATCTGATAATATAAAAACGATAATCCTCTCTAAATATGCAGATCGTTTACATATTTAATTTCTACATATACAAATATACATATGTGTATAATTATTGCTATAGAATTCGCAAGGTAATCTGTCAAGTACTGTCAGTTATCGTACGTTTTTAATCGAATGAAATTCATTACTGCCGTAGGTAGAGGCTCAAAAGCTTCTTAACAATCAAAATATTAAGAACGAAACACGAGATGAATCGAATTAATGATTGATTAACTGCTTTAGGCAATTGTAGAGGATGAGTTATTTATCTTCGGCTTTTTATAGTACCTTCTGAATTAGCGAGATTTAATTAAATCAGCGGCGCAGCAGTTATTGGCATTGAGGTTAGCGTTGGTCTGTGAAAATACCGGAAATAATATTCAAACTGTACGAGTCAATAATGTATTTTATTTGGTCATCTACATCTACAGGGTGTCCAAAATAGGGCGAACTTGGTCGATAGGATGCTTAGTGATTCTTAGAAAATTATTAAAATACTTCAAAATATTCCCGCTCAAAATTAGGGAATTTAAATAGAATTATGTTAGTATCAGAAAACTGAATTTAACTATAAAGTGGCATTCGAGGTTTAATCCAAAAATAGAATGTACAAGCAGATACAAAAAACTTTCTGAAATAAATTATAAATACTTATGAGTTGAATTTTTTGGCTTATTGTACAATTATCTGAACGATCTTTGTCCTCTTGTGTTCCGTCATGGATTTTTGAATTTCTGGAATTGATTTAAAATGGGTGCTTCTTAATGATAATTTCACTTTCGGTGAGCTAGAAGTCGTAGCAGGACGGAAATCATGCGAATACAGCGGATGCGGGTGCAATTTTATTTTTTGTCGGTCGGATGTTGGCGGATTTGAAGTGAATGCTGCGCTTACTAGTTTCGTCTTTAAATGTTTTCTTAAAATTTGTTCGATTAAAGGAAACAACATATTCAAACCAGCGACCCATTCTTGAATTGTCAATCTTCTGTTAAAACGAATTATTTAATTCACTTTTGAGATGATTTCTAGGGTTAACGTTAGTAAACTCGCATGGGCAAGATCAGGCGAATACGGTGGATGCGGGTACAAACTCAGGTTTTATCGGTCAAGAAGTAATGGATGGGAACGGAGTTTTGATATCACTCGCTTCATATTTAAATGCTCTGTGAAGCTTTGTTAATCTGAGCCTACTAGGTACTTAACTTATGAGCTAATTTAAGAATTGTCTTTGATTAGTTCGAATAATTTCATTAACTTTTGAGGTGCGTTCTAGCGTCAATGTTAAGTAAGTAGCAAGTGAAAGATCAGGCGAATACGCCGGATACGGGTACATAGTAGTTTGTATCGGTCAAGAAATAATGAATAGGAAAAAAAATTGTGGTCACTGGATTTATGTTTAAAAGCTCTATGAAACTTGGTTAATATGAGCTAATTTAGTCTTGAAATCGTGGGGTAAATTACGATATGTCAATTTTTTGTTAGATTTCTATGATTTTTGGTATGTCTTCTAGCGTTAACGTGGTGAACTGGCAAGGGCGAGATCAAACGATACGGCGGAGGTGTACATAGTTATTTGTGTAGGCCAAAAACTAATGGACAAGGAGGCAATTTTGAGCTCATTCGCTTTATGATTAAATGTTATGAGAATTTTTGTTAGTCCGAGCCAAATAGATGTTTAATTAGGGGGATAATTTAAAAAATATCAATCTTTTTGTTAGAGCGACCCATTTCTTTAATTTTTAATATGTTTCGTAGAATGATCGTTAGTGAAGTGTCAGGGTTAAGATCAGGAAAATGCAGCGGATGCGGGGTACATGCTATTTTTGTAGGCCACGGAAGAGACAGGAATTTCGCACTCATTCGCTTTACGTTTAAATGATCTGTGAAAATTTGTTTATCTGACCAAGTTAGGTATTTAAATCGTGACCTAAGTTATGAATTGTTAATATCTTGTTAGAACGTAATAATTTCTTTAACTCTTATTTTTTGTCTAGCGTTAATGTTAGTCAAGTCCCTGGGGCAAGATCAGGCAAATACGGCGGATGGGGGTACATAGAAATGTTTGTTGCTCAAGAACTAATGAATGAGACATAAATTGTGCGCTCACTCATTTCATGTGTAAATGGTTTGTTGAAATGGTGAGCAATTCACGAATTCTAAATGTTTTGTTAGAGCGAATCATTTCGTTATCTTATGAAGTGTTTTCTGGAAATGTCGAAGTTGAGCGATCCGGACTTTGTTCGTCTTCATATGATTCCGCACTAAAACGAAATACTTCAAATGACTTGATAACAGTGTTTAAGGGTAACAGCCTCAGATCCGTAATATTTACTAACATTGTACGAAGGGTATTTTTTAAATAAGGTCCGTTTTTTAATAAGAAGAAAAATACTGTAAATATCATTAAAATACATTTTTCTCCATATTCTACATACTTTTATCTACTTTTCTTCATAATTTCCATTTTTGTCAAACATTTGTCATACCGTTCAACAAGTTTTTGACTTCCGACGTCAAAGAAATCTGCCGCCTGTGAAGAAGCCCAATCCATGACTGCAGTTTTCACTTCTTCGTAGTCGTTGGACGTCGTAAAAATCACTGGGGGCAAGGTCTGGACTGTAAGATCGATGATCCAGTTGTTTCCATCCAAAAGACCTGATTAGACCTTGTGTTTGTACAGAAACATGTGGCCTTGCATTATCATGGAGCAACATTACACCGGAAGATAGTAGGCCACGCCGCTTGTTTTGTATGGCACGCCGGAATTTTCTCAAGGTCACACAATACTCATCAGAATTGATTGTTGTGCCTCTCGGCATAAAATCCACTAACAAAATCCCTTTCCTGCCCCAAAAGACAGTTGCCATGATCTTTCGTCCTGAAATTGTCTGTTTGGCTTTCACTCTGGTTGGCGACGATGTGTGTCGCTATTCCATTGACTGTTGCTTGCACTCAATAGTCATGTGAGACACCCAGTCTCATCTCCGGTAAGATGGTCCAACAATTAATCTACTTCCTGGTTGTACCGAGTCAAAAACGATAAAACACAGCTCAACCTTTTTGTTTTGTGATCGTCAGAAAGCAGTCGTGGAACCCACCGAGAACACAATTTTCGATAACTCAGTTTCTCCGAAGCAATGGTGTACAAAACTGCCCTTGAAATCTGTGGAAATTCAATTGATAACTTTGAAATCGTGAATTGTCGGTCATCTCGAATTTTGTTGTCCACATCACGAACCAAATCTTCAGAAATCAAAGAAGGTCGGCGAGGGCGTGGCTCATCATGCACATTAACCCGCCCGTCCTTGAACATTCTCACCCACTTTCGAACTTTACTGTCAGTCATAGCATTAAAACTTCCATTAAACTTTACAAATCTGACGGTGAACTTTACTTGCTGCCAAGTTTCTTGCACCCAAGAATCGAATTACAGACTGTATCTCACAGTCGGCGGGCGACTTAATTTTCTTAAATATTATAAACTTCTACAGCTCTGCACACAGACAGACGATACTGCTGCAAATGGCGTCTAAACGCGCGCTAAGCATGCTGGGAGCAGACGCGCAAGCGCACTGCGGCGACTGCGCATCATTCCCGCTAATCATACACAGACGGACCCTATTTAAAAAATACCCCTCGTATAAGTGTCTTGAGTAAGCACAAATGTGTACTCACAACTTAGAATGTGCATCTAACACGATAACTTCCATCAGATACCTGATACGATGCAGCGGATTACATGCTAGCCAATTTTTCTACAACGGATACGCTGCTCGGTGATTTAGTGTACTATTTGACCACATATCGTACAGTTAAGGTTTACTAACAATCTTTCTGTACAGTAATGTTATTAAATTCAATTAAGTATAAGCAATTTTCAAGAAACTTGAGAAACTCAGTTTCCATGAAAATTTGTTACGGGCCAATCGAGCTTTTCCGACGACCCGTAACCGGATAGGTGGAAAACGGCCTACAGCTTAGCTCAGAGGAGTAGGGGGAGTTCGTGAAAATCGCTTACGGGTGGAAATCTTTAGTTGTGTACAGGGTAAGTCAAAATTTGTGGGCGCCACCTTCCAAATCCAGCTGATTGTAGGTCCTCGTGGAAGGCCGAGAAGCCAACAGCTTACGGGAATGGAACTCACCTTTATTGTGGCTCCTCCTATATATTTAAGCTTGCAAAATTCGTACACAAACAAATACAGAGTTCACAAAAATAAAAGAGGCAGTAAATTTTAAAACACATATAATGAAATTATTGAAATGGCGATACAAAAAGAAAAGACAGGCAATGGCATTTTTATGGTTTTACAAATAATATTTGAACGTCCAAGAAAACAAAACTCGCCGCCGTTGACGCACGATATTTAGGATATTTCACTAAATCTGTGTGGTCAATGGCGTAGAGTTTACAGGAAAAATACAATAATAATATCTTTTTACAATTAACAACAAACAAATGGCGACTGAAGATCGCTTTTAGGTTGCATAAAACAAGTTCAATAACATGTAATTTTGCAAGTTTGCGCGAGAAAAAAAAAGGTTTCTTTTACACTGCACAAAAAAGTGGTTCTTTACCTTGAATTCCGGTGGAGGCAGGCACAATTCCGGGGGGTTGATTTCCAGATGCAGGTACAGCCGAGAAAGGTGGTATTTTTCCGGTCCGGGAAAAAGGTAGAAGGCCTCAGGAAACCAGGGGGACCAAACGTTGGTAAGTACGCTCCTGGGGAAGCAGATTATTCCCAACAAGAACAGTTGAATTATTTCCAACGGGGACAGTCGACATTGAGGACAACAGGAATTTCAAACGCTTTTATCCGAATGAATCGAAGAAAAAAACAATCACACTTGGTTGTTCTGTAATCAGGCTACACTGTTAAAACTTATTTAGATCTGACTTCGTCGAAATGATACTAATTGCCTAAAGCAATATTCGGTACGATAAACTCAATTTAACAGGCGCCGCGAAAAAACCCACTCTTCATGAACGTTCGTATCGGACCCAAGCTTGTTGCCTACTTAATTTTCGGTAACGGCCCTTCCCCGAAGATGTAATTTGAGAAGGCCCGGAGTCATTCAGGATGTAAAAACGCAACACGACCCTTCATTCCCCCAAAGATTGCACCATATTACGAAATGTTATGAAAAGCTCTAGAATAAGGGACACGTGAGTTCTCAGAAGTGTGTTAAGGTCAAGCCCGAGAAAAACAATATTCGGCAATTTTGAGCCTACAAATAGGAACTATCAACATATCTCAAACTTAGAAAGACGCAACATAACCAAAATTGTTAACATACAAACGGCAATTAAAATAACGTTATTAATTTCGACGAAGCGGCAATCAAATTAAGAAATTAATTCATATAGAGCGGCAAATTTTAAAAGAACAACAAATTGCTTAAAACTTAATATAGCGACTAGGTTGAAACATTTTCCTTCCAACACTATGTCACTTGCGTACTGCTGTACAATCCATAATTCTTTCTTCCCAGATTTTTAACTTAAAATATTTCAGAAAAGATGATACCCTGAATTATAAAAATATTTTTCAGAGATGATTAAACAAACTCTAAGGAACATATCGTAAAAGTTGTTTAATATTTTTGGACACTCTGCATGATAATTTTTAATGAAATTTATGCTTATATATGGTACAGTTTACTCATGATTTATAAAAATCGGGCGTTTACAAA
Source organism: Limonius californicus (assembly GCA_014611495.1). Classification (NCBI taxonomy): domain Eukaryota; kingdom Metazoa; phylum Arthropoda; class Insecta; order Coleoptera; family Elateridae; genus Limonius; species Limonius californicus. The sequence goes on along the minus strand of JABXWE010000203.1, from coordinate 88,819 downwards.
TAAAATTGTTTAGAGTGCAAATCTGCATATATAGGCCAGACAATTACAAATTTTGTTACTAAATATAGAGAACATATACTCTGCTAATAAATACAGACATCCAAACAATAAAATTATGTTAAATCCTTGCTAAAACTACTTATTTACCAATAAAATTGTTCAGAGTGCAATTCTGCATATATAGGCCAGACAATTACAAATTTTGTTACTAAATACAGAGAACATATACTCTGCTAATAAATACAGACATCCAAAAAATAAAATTACGTTAAATCCTTACTAGAACTACCTATTTACATTCAAGAACACCTTAAAAGTAATATATGTTGGCGAAAATAAACGTAAATTGAACGTATTCGAAGTATTTAAAATTTATAAGCATTTCATATTGTATCTTGAATGAGTGAACAAATAAAACTCTTAAATTTTCCGTAAGAAAGCTTGAATTAGAAGATGAAGATCATGGAATGTGCTATTGCTAGAACTATACTTGTAGTTCACCTTGTATTTACGTTTGAACACGCCCAAATCAATCGAGTAACCAAAATAATTACAATTATTGGTTATATTATATTTACATAATAATTTTATTATGGTATAGTCGTTTATTTAAAGAAGTTTATCTATACTAGTTTTGGATGGCCTCGTCTTTTTATATTTGGGATTAATTTAATTTGCTGATATTTAAAACTTGATCATCATCATTGATATTCAAGTTTTTTTCTAGTGGAATAGTATATTTTTCACTTGGCTGTCATAAAAACAATTATATTCCAGCAGGTTCATAAACATACGAAATATACAATAAAAGTCTTAAAAACCAGTTTGCTTTTACGATGCCTTTGACAAGTGGTAAAGCAGCTTGTTCTGGCAAAGAACGTGTGATTCGCAATCCTCTGACAGATCTGCTTCGATGATCACGTTCTGTAGGAACTCCATCAGTCACTCAGCCACGCTTCGAGGCACTGCTTGTTTCTTGATGGCTTAATTTAAAGCGGCTTACCTCAACCCAGTGACAAATCGTTAATGATTGTTAGCTTCGGTTTATCAATGCTCTCTACGTCTTGGATGTTCGAATAAACAATCATGTTTGTACAATTATATGTTCGTGGATATTTGAAATTTGTGTGGTATCTCATTTGTGTTGTTAGATTTAAACTTGTAAACGATTTACATAATGCAAAGAGCTTATCAATTTTTTGTTTTGCTGTTAGTTGTGACAAAAGAAAATGGTTAGAATAAAACCAAATTTATTTTTAGCTTGAAATTACTGTGGCATTAAATATCCATTGTATGGTATGGTGGTTTTGGTTTACTAAGATGGTTTAAATTTTAGCACTAAACCATTAAATTCAAACTAGTCCTTATACGCGGTGTGTCTGAAATATTCTAGGACTGATTTCAATACAAAATACGATAATTCTGAAAAATACTTTCCTTCCTAGTTTGCTTCAACACAACAATTGTATCTTATAACCTCTCAAAACATGTTGCGAAGGCTTGTTATGGAATAGTCCCTAATTCTTTCATAACGTTTTGCTTGAATATCATCAGTGTCATCAAATACAGGGTGATTGCTTTATCTTGTAACGGCTACCTACCCGTTACACACATTACAGCTGCTTGCATTCCATAGATATCTTAGTAAACTTTACATTGTTTAAATAAGTAAAAATCAAAGCAGTTACGTTGGATGTACTAAGGAACTACAACGAAACTATTTATTAAGAAATAAGATGCAGTTTTACAGTAGGTACATATTACAATATTTATTTCTTATAATTTAAACACAGAGAACGCCAAGATAGCATCGAAATATCTTGACGTAACAATAAAATCAACAAGAAAATAAATTAATTAAAAACAGAAAGAAAAATACTAATTCATGACGTAATAACTATACAAACTGCCGTCCACCTTGCTGTTCACATAAGTCAATCCGCCGCAGAAGAGAATTTCCAACACGAGCATGTGTGGGGTGATTGATCTGCATGTTTCAATAATTCTATTACGTAAATTTTCCAGAGTTTCTACTGAAGTTTCGTAGACCTCGTTGTTTTTACTTTCTCCCCAGAAAGAAACCTGAAGGTGTCAAGTCCATACTACGTGGAGGCCAAGGCTGAATTGCACCTCTTGCAATTAATTTATTATGGAAAGTTTCATCTTGGTAGTTTCTTACAATTCTATGGAAGTTGGCAGGCGTTTCGTCATTTTGAAATCACATACGCTGTTTAACATAAAGAGGAATGTCCTCTAAAAGTTGAGGCACATCATTTTCTAAAAAAGTTCACTCGACGTGGGCAATCATCTTCAGTAAGGTTTTCTTCTAAAATGATAAATACTGAACTTTGGTTGAAGCCTACAGTTCTAGCAACTGCTAGTAGGTTTATATGCGGATTACTGGTTACTTGTTCGATGACTGCCGCTTCACCTTTTACAGTTGTGACATGTTGCTATTTCACCTTTGGCTTGGAAAACTGTCCATATTCCAAACACCTTAAGGTATTATGTGATGGAAGAGGTCTGTCCGGCTATCTTTGTGCATACTGATAAGTCCGCCACCCGTATGTATACTCCCAAAATCTACAGTATAGCCATTTTCTCGCTATTAGAATACATTGAACCTAATTGTTATTATCACAAGAATCTCTACAAATCAACAACTTTTTACAAATGTTTGTTAAGTTTTGGCAAAGCAGTACTAATGTCATGTTTAGCTTGGAAAACAGAAGATAGTCAGAGAGAGCAAGATCAGGAGAATGTGCTGCTGATAAAATCTTTGTGCTCGACTGGAGTGTTTTTTCTTTTTGGTACCTCTGTTAAGGAGTAAGAAACAAATTTAGCATATAGCCTTCTTCTGCCCAAATCTTTGGGTAATATCTGCTGAATAGCATCCTTTCTAACACTAACATTTTCCTTCGTCATTCTTAAGCTGATTTGGCGATCTTTCGCAAATTTTGTTGATTATTTCGGGAATTCGAGAAGTTCTTGGATATCCACAATCTTGCCAATCATCATAAAATCTAGAAAACTATTCTAAAGTTCCTGATCAAAGTCAGTCTGATCTTTATACATGTTCTTCAATATGTTATGAGTTTAAGAGGTGTTGCCTAATGAAAAGTGAAATTAATATTTATTTTTGCATGATCGAGCATTTTCACGCGTTTAATCCTGTTGCCAAGGCAGTATGTTGTTGGTTGCCACGGCAACAAGACGGGAAATCGCACAAAAACCCATGGTTGATTAGTAAAAAATGGGAGGTAACCATATGCTTTGCAACACAAGCGTGCTGCTGGTTTTGTTTACACAACTCCATGGCACAGAGCATTAGGTAACAACCAACGCAGACTTTAAACAATTTGCTTTTACTTTTTAAAATTTCATTATGTTCTTCTGAACGCGCAGAAAATACAATAAGCAACTCGGGAGTTAAATGCATTTTGTACCAATTTCGGATAATATTATGTAACTTGATGCTTAAAAATCTATATTAGTTTCATATACCGTATACGCAAGAATATTTAAATAAAATAAATACAGTAATTGAACTGTTCGCAGTTCAAATCCTAATCTGTCGCTAGGGGGGCTTATTATTCGTCCCTCATCCCCACCACTCTATCAGGAAGAGTAGCCATGAAACATTGCAGACAGACCTCGTATGTACTAACGATTTAAGACCTGTTGAGTTGGCATTAACTGTTTCTCGGGTTCAACTAAGTCTTATCAAGTTTTGCGAGACGTTTTTGATGCAAAAGGGAAATTTCCAAGGTAAAGAGTGACTGGAAATAGTCTAAATAAGCGACGCAGTTCATGTGCTAATATGAAATTTTTTATTGAGCATTTGTGAAAAAATAGAGCAACAGAAACTAGTCAACAAGAAATTCTAGCTAGGGGTGTTAAAGCAGCACTGGTAACTTCAAGTTTCTCATATTTCTTTTTTATTGACAAAATTAAATATAATTTTAATGAATTGATTAGGAGTACAATTTGGAAAATCGCATACGAGGTGTGATCAGCCAATACGATCCATAAGCGAATATAATAAAAGTATTAAACCATTGTACATATTAATTAATCTCTTGCCGTTTCTGGAAGCAGCTTAGAAAATATCTTTTAAAGTCCTTTTAGACCCTGTGCTGTGGCCGTTTCAGTTTTACGAAAGGTATTTTTTTAAGTTCGTGTTCCGTAACATCTAGTAGCCGCAGAGGGGCAAGATCAGGTAAACACGGCGGATGGGGGGACACATTAATGTTTGTTACTTCAGAACTAATGGGTGAGAAAGGAGATCTGCGCTCCACTGCTTCATGTCAAATAGTGTGTTAAAATTTGTTGAACTGAGCCAAGCCAAATGTTAAGCCAACGGTAAATTATCTAGTAATTGTTATTTATTTGTTCAAACGCATTGTTCTGTTATATGGGGCTAAGGGTCTGACTTTTATTGGTTCCCAACTGATTACGAACCACCACGAAATCATTCAAACCATTCATGCACAGTCTTTACGGCATCGACCTTATCTTCATAAACATTTACTAATGTTGCATGAGCATCTGTTGCACTTTTGCCCACCTTGAAACAAAATTTCCCGTTCGCTCGTAGTTTGTGATTAGTTTTTACTATAGTAAACAAAACACTGCTTTATAAAAAATGTACTTATAACTGAGAATATGAATCGATTCACTTTACAGGGTAGTCAACTTTTGGATCACCATAGCGCTGCACGGTTATTCACCGTATTATTTTACTAGCCTTTGTACATAAAGACCACGAATGCGAATGATTCAAAGTACTGTAGTGCTAATAAAAAATACTTACAAAATCAAAGACGTATTTAGAGAAACATTTCTACAAAAATAAAAATAAACGCTCTGGTTTACATATGGAACAATTAGTAGAATGTTTTGGTTTTCGATGAGGCCTGTTATTGAAATTGCCTGAAATAGCTTGGCAACTCAGGTGTTAATCCTATAGAGAACATGTACATAGAGCTACAGGATGTTCTATAAAGAATAGAGACAGTAGACACTATACAAGGGATAGGGCGTAGCCCACGGGTTTAGCTAGTTCCCTACTGATTGTGTATGCTGTTTGTGTTTTAAACAGTTTGAAAGTTATAAAATTTCAATAAAGTGCTTTTGCATGTCAAATTCAACTTTTTTCATGTTTGCATACATTTTTCCATAATATTTACAATTCGAAATAGATAAAATTCAATTGAACATACTTTTTTATGCTTTGCTACCTGAAAATGAAGGTATTACAATTTTTACGGTTGTTAAGTTTAACAACCTCGGGTGTATACCATACATAATACTGGGTCTTATAATAACTGCGACACGACGAAATATTTGTGGCGTGCGCGTAAAGCACTGTTTAACGCGGGCTCCAAACCGCGGAAAGTGTCTTACACTTCTTCTCCAGGGAAGGTGCTCCTGACAGAAGTACCTCGGTGGTTTGCCATTGCCTTCCGAAGGAAAACCACCTTATATAAATCTGATGTTCCTGAAACTAGGATCGAACCTATGTCCTTCAGCGTAACGCACTAACCGCTGCGCCACGAGGCCGCACCAAAACAAATACGAGGTGAGTCCAATTGAGACTCATCTTTGCTTTATAACAAATTTATTCAACAATTTAATTAAAATAATTACCGTCACAGTTAAGGCACCTATCCCATTGTTTTAATAACCGACGTATACCCTGCTCATAGAATTCTTGTGGCTGCTGATTGGAGAAGTCTTCCATAGCTATCTGTACTTTCAGCGGTCCTAAAATATGGAAATCGCAGATAGATCCGGGATATAGGGTGGATGCTCTAAAACCCTCAATTTCTTTCGTTGAAGATGTTCTTTTACCACATTAGCAACATGAGACCTAGCATTGTCTTGCAGCAAAATGATCCCACGCGTAAGTTTTCCTGGACGTTTCCGTCTTATTGCTTGATGAAGCTTGTTCAAAGTTTCATTATACAGATTTGCATTGACATTTTCTCCAGGTTCCTTATCAAGAAGGGTTCTACATGGTCGGAAAAAATGTTAACATCACCTTGCTTGCAGAAGGGTGTGCTTTAAACTTCTTCGGTGGTGGTGAACTTGAATGTTACCATTGCATCGACGATAACTTACTGGTTGGCTCGTAGTAATAGCACCAAGTTTCGTCACCAGCAACTATTGACAGAAGAAAGTCATCACCATTTTGCCTATCGTCTGTGAGGTGTCGCAGAGATAAGCCCATTCGCAAGCATTTTTGTTCATTAGACAAGAGACAAGGAATCCATTGCGAACAAACTTTGCTGTAACCCAGATTACGAACAATACTATAGACAGATTCTACACTCGCACCAACAATTTCTGAAATTTCTCTAATTGAAATCGACGATTTTCACTAATAAGGCCTTCCATACATACCATATTGTTTTCTGTTAGTGCAGTACACCTGGTCGCGGCTCATCCATAGTCCCCTCTTTTCCATTCTTAAATTTTCGGCACCATTCCTTCGCAGTTGGGTACGCAATACATGCATTTCCATACACTGGTTGCATTCGCGTATGAATGGCTGCACACCCTCATCGCATAAAAATTGTTGCATCGCACGCTGATCAAACTTGGACGTATTTTCAACATCATACGCCATTTCAAAATCGAAGTTTTAAAAGTCAGAATCAAATTCAAACTCCAGAAACTTATGAATGTGTTGCTTACAACCAATTTGAATTATTGCATTTGTTTTCAAGGCTAAGTTGATCAAAGATGGGTTTCAATTGAACAAGCCTCTTATTATTAGTGACATAAAAAAATTATAATGAGTAAATGTTTTTAAAGTTTTGGACATTTCTAAATAACTCTTACTTTAAAATATACTTTGATGGTGAATGCCAATATTTCTTGTTGAATTTGTGTTTCATGGACGTAAAATATACCCAGAAATTTGTTGTGAGGTGTCTAGACCCGAAAAAATTAAAAATAAGTAACGCATACCATGCAGATGCTTCAAGCACAAATTAATGTTGCAATATTCTAGGTATTAAGCAAGACGTTAGTCTCAGTCATGTTGGTGTTTCAATATTCATACTTACTAATCACATGCATCGTTTGCAATCAGTTGCAACAAAAATTTGGAGTAAGATTAATGGAGACAGAGTGTCGGTGCGTTTCTCGCTGAAATAATTGAGATGCAACATTACCATCATTTTCATTTTATAGTTACGGTAGACTTTCCGGCCAGTTAAACAAGAATAGTTACTAATCTTAGAGTTGTCGTGTTGCCATTTCTCTTAGAACATTTACATATACCCTGATAGGAAAAAAGGACTACCGGCAAGTTATGAAAGCTTGGAGCTCGTTAGGCTTCATAATAGGCTGTCAATCAACAACATTTTTCTATTGTTGTTTATTGGTTATGCATATACAATTGCAGCAAACTTTAAATGTAAATGTGAGTATCATTAGGTATTATATCCACTTATTGTTATTGTTTTTAACGAGTTATTTCCTTGATCCATGTAATGGTGACACACTGTTGATCCCCTTGCGAATTAAGTTAAGATTTTCCGTTGCTACATAGTTTAAATATGATGTTTGTTTCATCCGGGCTATTATGTTGTAAGTATCTGTTTACCGTTACAGATCAATAGTCAATATTTTAGGTATAGTTGGTTTGAAAATCTGTTATTAAAACTTAACTTTCAAATAATGCTAACAAGAAAACGTAAAGTAACGACAGGAAAAGGTCCTATAATAACAGGAAAGTATTTTACGCAGCAGAACAACAAAATGAACCGCAGGATAACTCTTTAGAACGACAAGAAATTAACCACACAAGAGGGTAATCTGATAAGAATACCGATATTCTCTGAACAGAGAGGAGTTTTCAGCCGATGAATAAAATAACATTGTATGGTATTTAATTGCTTGGTAAAATAGGCGAATGCAATGACAAATTAGTATATATTTGCAGTGTTATGCATAAATAATGCATTATTTGTTAGATAAGTGGCACATTCTGTTATCTGGATAAAGACAATTGTTGTTTCCATTATCTAGATAATGCTATACTTCAGTTTAAAAATATGTATTGCAAGATAGAAGATCGGAAGATAACAAGAAGAAGAAATAATTCTAAAGAAAACAAGTTTAGTTTCTTCTTCCTCAAAGGTGTTAGGTTTTCGATCCATCCACCTTGTTTTGCGTCTTCCGCTTTCTCTCTTCCTCTCACCTCCATTATTATGTTTCGAAGTCTGTTTTTCATTCGCACCATTGTGACTGTCTTTGTTGGATGATTTCCACCACCGGTTCTATGTGTAGATCTTCCCTCATTCTTGCGTTTAAGAATCCGTATCTTCTTCTTCTCTCTACAACTCTTCATCAATATCTCGGGCTGTTATTGTACTCTTGTGTATGTTTTATACTGGCAACGGTTCTGGTACATACAGGGAAGTTTTCTTTTTAGTATACATAGCCTATGTATACTTAAAAAAAAAACGCGTCAATTTCGCCTATTGTGTAGGCAACCAACTATATAGACAACTCAAGCATGCTGTGACCACAGCAATCAAATTAATTCAATGCTAAAAAATAAAATTAATCTTTATTTAGTGTCAAACAATTGTTAGAAAATTTAAATCATAGGGATGCGTAACAAATTCCCATAAAATAAAAACTGAAAGTAATCACGTTTTAACCGATGAAATGAAATTAAATATTTTATGCTATGTTGAATAATAATAATAATTAAAAAAAGTTTGCAATCGCCGGAAATTGAACTCGGATCAACTGCTTGGAACGCAGCCATGCTGACCATTACACCACTTTGCGGCTGATGTATGTGTCTTGTACAAAAGAAATATAATGTGCACGGACTTTACAGAAACATGATCCTGTCGATTTTTATTTAATAAATAAGTCATCATCTGCGTCCTATATACCTACAAGGTGAAATACTTATTTAATATAAACATCAAAGCATCAACATAACCTTTATACTCAAATAATTCACAACTGGTGACGTTTGTTTCTGATTTTTAGTTGTCGGTATAGTTTGTTGCATACACAATAGGCGAAATTGACGCGTTTCTTTTAAAAGTATACATAGGCTATGTATACTAAAAAGAAAAATTCCCTGTATATCAAAGTTGGTATGTAAACTAATTTTTACAGTGCAGCTTAAATTCTCTTCCGAATTCTTTTTTATTTATTAGGTTTGTTGTATTAATCTGATAGTATTTTTTCTTTTAATTTTCGGTTTCTTATAGTTTGTAAGTTTGGGTTGGAAATTGCAAAATTAAAACTTTGTAACTTTTTGCTACAATTTATAAGAATTTTCTAAAGTAAAATAGTTATGTAAACTGAATTATGCTCCTTGGAGCCTTCCTTCTTTTTTTTCATTTCTTTAACCTCTCATCCCCTTTTCGCGTTCCTCCTCCCAATTTTTGTTTTCCCTTCTCTTTCTTGGCCCCCGTACCATTCCATCTTCCATTTGCACCCATGTCCTCAGTCCTTCTTCCTTCTTTTATCCACTTTCCCATATCTTTCATTATTTCCTCGTTTTTTTCTTTTTCCATCTGCCTTTCTCGCTCCTCTCCTCCCTTTTCTCCTATTTTCCCTTCCTGCAACCCCCTCCTTCCTTCCATCATTCCTTTGCTTCTTTCCTTTCCTCATTATCCCGTTATTTCGTCCCTTTACCGACTTTCCTCTCAACATTCGCCCTCCTATACGCTGGCGGTTTCTGGTCAATGCTACGGAGGGTTGTTCGCCCGCCAAGGCCACGTATTTTTGATATTTATTTAAAGTTACCTCCATTTACTTTAAGTACCTACTTATTGCAACGTTCTAAAAGTTTATAAAACAGTCGACAGAGACGTTCGAAGAAACTGCTTTCTATTCGGCGATTACAGTTTGCTTAATATTTTCTATGTTCGGAGTTCGTTTTCCTTCGAGAATAGTTTTCACTTTATGGAAGAGAAACCAGTCTATTAGCACTAAGTCAGGTGAATGGGATGGGTGATTGATCTCAATATAGGCGTATTGACTTCGTAATGAGTGTAGAATGGACTGGTGCATTATCATACAACTACAACCTTTTTGTGGAAATCGCCCTCGTTCTCGAGAAATGCGTTGCAATAATCTCTTCATACTTCAACGTACAATGCGTTGTTTACTGTTTGTCCTTCAGGCAAACTTTTTTATGGATCGCAGCTTGTTTTTCCCAAAAGGTGATCAGCATTGTTTTGATTCTGGATTTTGGAAGCCGAAACTTTTTGGGTCTTGGTGATAGTTTTTCAGTACACTGCATAACTTTGAAGTTTCGACTCAGGGTCGTACTGAAACACTCATGCTTCATCAATTGAATAACACATTTGAGAAAATTTACATTGTCGGCACAAGCCTGAACGAAGTCTACGCATGCAGCACCTGTATTCTGTTTATGCTCATCCGTGGTATTGTGTGGGACGCACTTTGAACAAGATCTTCCTTTTTCTCAAAATTGGTCAAATCATCACCTAATTGATGTTTAACGGATCTATCATCTTTCGGAGGGTCTTTCGGCGATGTTTTGCCACAATTTTACGACCTGTTTTGACCGAATCTACATTTCGAGAGATAGATAGACGCCCGGTTCTGGCGTTGTGTTGCATATACTCACGCCCATCTTTAAATCGTTTAAACCATTCAAACATTCTAAACTAAGCTGTTATTGACGTGCACAATTTTCAAAATTTTATACCTTTCTGTTGGAGTTTTCACTACATTACAGCTAAATGTAATATTTACTCGTTGCTCCATGACGACTGAGAGAGACATGACGTACGCGCTAGCATCCTGCCCAGAAACTAACAGCTGGCCGATCTTCGTTTAGCTACCCTTTACTGTTAATATTGTGAACTATTATAATATCTTACTTTACTTATGGTTTAATTTCCCATGACACAATTGACGCAGCGACAATTTTGATTTTAGATTGCCGAATCTCATATACAATGTATTATAGAAATGTATGAAAAATGCCATATTTTAATCATTTCAGTGTATTCTTAGAGGAGAATTAGCAGTGACGCTAGTGATATAGTAATTACAACCAAATTGCCAAAGCTTGTGTGTAGATTGTTTGTTGTATCACTATTAGTCTCATTTATATAGTTATATTTAACATTAAGGCGATGCGTAACGTTTTGTGAAGAACCGAAACACTAAATTGGAACTTCTATCCTTGATAAAGATACAAGTAAGAATACATTTTTTTTTAATATAAATAAACTTCTAGTTTCGCCATTATTTGGCAGTACCATTGTATAAAATGACCACATTTATACACTAATCATCAAATAATGATGTGATTTTGCATGTCTAAGATTGAACTATAAACAAATGCGAATTTAAACAACTGTCAAATTAAAGTAATTATTCATACGAGATACGCTTTGAGGTTAAGTTCACTTTGCTTGTGTTTACCTTTGAAGAAATAAACACAAGGTACGGCCGGTACGTAACATGACAGCTTTGTAGCACTTAGCCAACCCTAATTTGAAAACTTTCTGATCGCTCGTTAGAAACTTTACTAGCCATTTTATAAATAAATCCCCAGTTTAACGAGAAGTGGCTACATCTGGCAACCCTGGCTGCAATTTTATAGTGGAATTATATATTTCTGCAGTCTATTTTTTTAGCAATATATTTTTCTTCTCTAAATATTTGCAGGGCAAGCTTAAACCCTTTTTTTTGGTAACAGTTTTATCCTTTTTGTCGTGAAGAGGTTGTATTAAAGATCAGTTTTCTTGATATCGAGCAAATATTAATTTCTCCTTTTAAAACTGCATTTGCTTATATATTTATATACAAACATAGAATATCATGTTAGTTAAATGTTAGTTGTTAATCGTTTTGATATATTTCATGATTGCTTGGGGGTTATATTAATAAACTACCAGCAATACCAAGAAATGCAAACACAGTTTTAATGAGTTGTGCTATACCGTCGTGTTTACATTTGAAGAAATAAACACAAGGTACGGCCGGTACGTAACATTACAGCTACGACATGTTTTGTAGCACTCACAGCCAATGAGCCAACCCTAATTTGAAAACTTTGTGATCGCTCGTTAGAAACTTTACTAGCCATTTTATAAATAAATTTCCAGTTTAACGAGAAATGGCCACACCTGGCAACCCTGGGTACAATTTTATAGCTGAATTTATATATTTCTGCAATCTATTTTTTGGGCAATGTATTTTTATTCTCTAAATATTTGCATGGCATGCTTAAAACGGTTTTCCCCTTTTTGGCCTGAAAAAGTTATATTGAAATTCATTTTTCTTGATATCGAGCAAATATTAATTTCACCTTTTAAAACTGCATTTCCTTATATATTTATATACAAACATAGAATATCATGTTAGTTAAATGTTAGTTGTTAATCGTTTTGATATATTTCATGATTGCTTGGGGGTTATATTAATAAACTACCAGCAATACCAAGAAATGCAAACACAGTTTTAATGAGCTGTGCTATACCGTCGTGTTTACATTTGAAGAAATAAACACAAGGTACGGCCGGTACGTAACATTACAGCTACGACATGTTTTGTAGCACTCACAGCCAACCCTAATTTGAAAACTTTGTGATCGCTCGTTAGAAACTTTACTAGCCATTTTATAAATAAATCCCCAGTTTAACGAGAAATGGCCACACCTGGCAACCCTGGGTACAATTTTATAGCTGAATTTATATATTTCTGCAATCTATTTTTTGGGCAATGTGTTTTTCTTCTCTATATATTTGCATGGCATGCTTAAAACGATTTTCCCCTTTTTGGCCTGAAGAAGTAGTATTAAAATTCATTTTTCTTGATATCGGGCAAATATTAATTTCTCCTTTTAAAACTGCATTTCCTTATATATTTATATACAAATATAGAATATCATGTTATTTAATGTTAGTTGTTAATCGTTTTAATATATTTCATGATTGCTTGGGGGTTATATTAATAAACTACCAGCAATACCAAGAAATTTAAACACAGTTTTAATGCGTTTGTGCTATACCCTCACAACTGTTTCTGGTTCATTACTAAAATTGCTCATGCTGCTAAATTAGAAACGAGGAGGAATTTAGTTTTTTAATTGAAAACAATTTGTGTTACTCTTACTTTATAACTACTAATTTGTGTTATTTTTTGCAGAATTCATGTGTTGCTCGCAAGCAACAGGTTTCTGTAGGAACGTTTGCGAAAAGGTAAGCTTACATCATAAATATTGTTAAGTGTTCTGGCTCTTAATTAGTATATACTAATGTCATTAAGTAAAACCAGAAATAGGCCGGCGAGAAATAAAAGCAATAAAGAAAATATAAACATTAAACAACTGTGTTTGTAAACAATTAACTGTAGTGGATAAATTACTGGTTATGATTAATATAAATAGGTAATTAATGCTCCAGATGTCTCATTTGGTGTTGGCATGATGTAAAGTGGGTCATTTCGTGCTGATTTAAGCTCATTATCATTTCAAATAAGCATTGTTTAAATTGTAGATGTTTGTTTCTAAATTGAATATAAGAATTAGATTTACATACGCTATTAGTATCGTAATTTGATATTGTTAAACGGGCTATAAGGGCAGTAACGCACTAAATGATAGTAGTTGAACCTGCGGGATACGGCCCACATACCCGAATACACGTGTTTGTGAAAATGAAAACTATGTACTTAACAAAACAGTCATTGTGCTAAAATGTGTATTTTTTTGATTGCAATACCATGTAGCTTTTGCGTTCTGTATCCTTTTATTCGTTTTTTTATAGGAAGGCTAAACTTGTGTAGGTGGTGAAATGCACATTTTAAAAGAAAAAATGGCCAGTGAGCGTGATTTTAAAGTCCTTTATCTTAGTAGAGTACAAAAGTAACTTAAACACTAATATTTTTATGTTTGGGGATTTGAATCTAAAGGGTAAACTACTGAGGATGCTGGATTACTGTATAACGTTTTTCAATAGGATGTCGGAAAACGGCAGTAGTGCGACAGTGGTATAGTCAAGTACTATAGAGTCGATGACCTCCAGCAAGCTCTAGCGGCCTTAACTAATTTATTGATATTTGTTATTGTTTATTCTATTTTTATGATGGCTTTAAGAATGTAATGAGATAATCTAGCGCTCCTAATTAAAAAATGTTTGGCTGGTTGGCAGTTAAAATATTGCCAATATCAATAAAGGATACTGCCTAGTAAACAAATAGCATAATAAGTGGCTATAGAACATACGTTTTTAGAACTATTTTAAGTGAAAAGTTTGGAATACATACTTACTACTAAACAAACTTTAGCCAAAAAAGAATAAGTTTCAGAATTTTTGTGTATTGGTTGTTTGAATTTGTGGCGGTTTTTAAATGCTTTCTATCTGAGCTACATGAGGTGCACTTTAGATAATCCTGCAATTTATGATACATTTCTGGAACTATTAAGGAGATTCTAAGCTGACCGGAAAGTCGGCCGTGGGCTAGAGGTTAGCACGTTATACTTCTAAGCTGAAGGTCCTGGGTTCAATTCCCAGTACCGGAACATCAGATTTTTAACGGCCGTTCTTCCTCGCCAGATAATGGCAAACCAGCGAGGTATTCTGCCTAGTAAATCTTCTCTGGAGTAGAATTGCTTACACTTTCCGTGGTTCGGAGCCCATGATAAGCTGTAGGTTCTCTATGTCTGCAGAACTTTAAACGCAAAACACAGGCGTAGGAGAGAAGATCGCTACATCTCGTAAGAGATAAAGCACTCGAAGAAGATGAAATCGACCCGACATACCATTATATTCATTTTCCTGTCCGTTCCTAAGCGTAGGGCCGCCTGCCTGGACGGTATAAAGCAAACTGCAGTCAATGTATAAGCCAATACGTGTAGTATACCAAAAAATATCGCAATATTTAATGTTTTATTTACTTTCACCAACAAGGTAAAATATTTATTTTTACATTTCTCCTGCTTTATTTGTCTCACTTTTAAAGGAATTCAATCAATATATGAGAAAACTTTTATTTTTACAGTACAGTATATAAAAAGTATAGTTTATTTCCTTATAATTATTTAAAGTAACATAAATTGTGTTGTAGATATTTGTTTCGAATGTGCTATTGGTAACCTCACTTTCATTTGTTTTAATAGCCTTCATTTATGAATACCGTGTGATTCGATTGTAACGACATTGGTTATATTGATCTATTGCAATGTTGAATTGTAAAAATCATCGTATATAACTGTATTTCTGAATTGTAAGCAGAAAATCAAACCATACACAATTTTCATGAAAGAAATAACTTCTCTTCCGAGAAAAGATCAAACGCAAATTCAGTTGCTCGTTTGAGGTTCGTCTTAGTAATATACACTTTATACCTACGTCTTTTATGTACATATAAAAATTATAATTTATTGTAGTATCTGATTGGTATAAATTAGAAAACCCCAAAAAGAAATATCAGGTTTGTGGTGTAATACAAAATATTAGCAAAGTCTGAGCCGATCCAGTTAATAGAGCTTTTTAATTTAATCATCTAGTTCAACATGTGGCGCCCCAAATATATTTCCGCCAGTAGCCCAGGCTTCTCACACTTCTGCATTGATGTACAGGGATATTGTATAGACTATTGAATTGTAATAACTATTTTGTCTAGTGCTTCTGTGTATGTTGCTTTACATTTACAGAATTGTATTGACTAAGAATTACTATTGTAAGCGGCTGACGAGATGGCATGCGACAGGAATGCGGCTTTTCGAGAAAATACGCCTACTTGATATGGGAATCCCTTCATTACTATTCTGCATAGCAACATTTCTTCTGTATTGAGAATATGCTGCACTAAATTATAGTACGAAATAATGCAAAAGTGATAGCAACAGCAAGACTGGATTTGATTGACTGAACGCTGTCAAAATACAACTAAAGTTTGAATGTTTATGGTTTACATTATCAAACCCAATAAAACCTTTGAGAAAAAATAAACCTCATGATGGTTCGGAAAAAACGAAATGTCATTTTATTTTTCGATCAGTTAACTATAAAGCGTATTAGAAGTAGTTGTAAAACAGTGCTTCGTTTTTTTTAACTTTTATAGAGAGATACACTCAAATAATTGCCATAAGTTAAAAACTAAAAACAACAATTTGATACACCCTGTATAGCTGTTTTTCTGGATTTTAAGAATTAGGAATTTACGCTTGCCTGTAAGTTTTGCATTTTCTCTATTATTTTGCTGTCAGCACAATAATAAAAGTGAGATCTACAAGGCTCATTTGGAAATTAATGGCCGATAGGCCTTAAAACACACGTCAAAAGTTGAATAAACTATTTATTATGTTTAAATCTTAGACATCTGCTAAACTATTTCTCTACATAGTCTAAATTCGAATTTAAACACTTGTTATATCGTAGTTTTTGCATACCTTTGTCGTAGAAGGTTTCCGCCTGTTTTTATACCGTCGCTTTGAGGTCATCAACGTCGAGAAAACAGTTTTAAAACATTTGTAAGATGTAGTAAGAAGGAGTAAGAAGTGACAGTTACCTGCGCTAAGCAGGGACTGAAAGTGTCCCAGTTGAATTGCCCAATGAGTTGCACAGTGCGAGCCACCGCGTGCGGTCGGGCGTTTATTGTGTGTAAGCACGATTGCAGGAGTCAGCAATCCTCGCCTTTTGTTCTGGATCGCTCTTCTCAGCTTTCTTAAGGTCTCACCGTACATGTCTCCATTAATTGTTGTATCATATTTCAGGAAATCTATTATAAATAGGCATTTCCTGTCCCAAAAACTTGTTTTCGGTTCTTTTACGTTTGCTTAAATTTTTCGTTTTGGGAAACTCGCATGTTTCCACTGTAGTGATTGTTGGGGTTCAATGTTTGTGTACACAGTCTCGTTGCCAGTCAGAATGTGATTCCGGTATTCATCGCCGGTTTTTGTGAACATCTGTCAACATGTTTTACTTCCACCTCGCACAGAGCTTGTAATATTGTAGCCCTTTCGTGACAATTGTATATAGCACTGTATGTGAAATTTGGGGAAAATTCGGGGCCATTTACGAAATCGTGAAACGCCAATAATTACGAATTTTCTTGTTCACTGCTTCCACAACATTGTCGTTGACAATAGGGGAGACCTTCTCCCACTTTATTCATCATCGTGCACGTTTGTTCGGCCATTTCTGTAATTCCTACACGAGTGTCTGAGTTTTTTTTCAGTCATGTCTCGACACACACAAAGCGCACTTTACACTCGACGGAATTTTCAGTTGTAGTGTTTGTATTAGCAATTTATTATAACATGTGATCAAAAAGTTTTCAAATAAGGGAGGGCTATGAAAACGTCTGCATGTCTGAGATTGAATTGTAAACAATTGTAAATTTTAACAACTATAAAATTGAAATAGTATGTTCACCTGTCAGAATTTGTTTATTCTGGTTGTTGTAATTTGTTTGCTGTTTGTCTTTATTTGTTTACTTTTCAAAATGCGTTTTATTGTGACGAGATATGCTTTGAGGTTAAGTTCACTTTGCTTGTGTTTACATTAGAAGAAATAAACACAAAGCCGGTACATAACATGACGGCTACGACATGCCTTGTAGCATGCATAGTCAATCCTAATTTGAAAACATTCTGATCGCTCCTTACAACTGAATACAATGACAGAACCACGGTAAAGTGACGTGTGGCTAGCTCATCAACCACTAAAGCACACTCCCACAATGCACCTCATTCGGCGGGAATATTTAAACGGCCCTTAGTTTTCGAATAAGCCTCGTATAATACTTTTAGTTCAGAACTAATATGTGCTTTAGTAGAGACTGTAATCGGGCGAATTTGTTGATATCAAACTTCTGGAAATTATTAAGTTTACCAAATGTTACTTCTACAAATATACTAATCAACAGGTAACTATAGTGTTTGCAAAGTTTACTTTATTATTTCCTTAATTATTCACCTGCCTGAAAACTATTAGAAAAAACAGCGGAAGAGGAAGCGAAAAACTTTGTAAACTTATTCTTAGTCCACGAGCCTCTATTTCTTTCTACTTTATATTTGAAGTTCTACTTATAAAAACATCAGAGAGTTTTTTTCGTTGTGATGATTACCAAGTTAATTCTTTTATATTTTTTCTCATCAAAGAGAATCTATAAATTTGATAAACTACATTTGCGAGCTGCGTTGGTGCAGCGGTGAAAAATAGCCTGAGGTTTGTCAC
The DNA here is from genome assembly GCA_014611495.1 of Limonius californicus. NCBI lineage: Eukaryota > Metazoa > Arthropoda > Insecta > Coleoptera > Elateridae > Limonius > Limonius californicus. The sequence goes on along the minus strand of JABXWE010000203.1, from coordinate 70,610 downwards.
AGTCACACGGCTCTCGGTCGTCCTTGTTCGTAGTCGTTCTTTCGGGCAGGGCGTGAAAGAGAGGGCCGCAGAATTAATATGGTTTTTTAGACTTTAAAGTCAGAAATACAACTGGACCAGAGCCAACGTCTCGCCCGATGCGTCGCCAAATCTAAATCATGCCTTTTGTTTGTTTTTCATTCTCTCACTTTAAATTTGCCTTTGAAATTGCTGGTGCATATAGCTGCAAGTTTATGTGAGTTAAGTACAGCTGAATTTTGCGGTTCTTTGATCAGATATTTTCATGATTCTTGCATTTTCAGCTAAATTCTATATTGGGTTTGTTTGTAAACAAAAGCAAATATCCAAAGTTCTAAGGATTGATTATATTTTCATTTAATGCTGTTATTGGGGTGTCAGTTACAGTGTTTTTGAAATTTAAATTTAGATTCTATATTTCACATTCCAGTCCAGAATTTTTCATTTTTAATTTAAATAGTATTTAAATACCGAAAAAATGTATTAAAGATAGTAATTTACAAAAAGACGCCATTTATATGACGTCATACTCCTTTTTTAAGGACACTTGTTTCACTGGCAGTACTTTATGTTTTACTAAAGTTTATAATACAACGAACACATAATTGTATCATGACAGCGTCGTTTATGCTGTGTTTGCTCAGTTTAATAATATTTTATTGGGTTGCGTTTCATGATCAGAATTTCTTCCATTGAAATCTGTTACACCGGTTTTAACATTCAATCACTAATCACATGCTCCCTGCAAATGGACACCAATGTTAATATTACCATAGAAATTTCCCAAGCAGAATCCTACAAAATCCGGCATTCTACACTTTCTCTTATGCGCAATAATAACACGACACAAAACGGACAACAAATAGAAGTTACGTGCTAAAGGACGTTTTGTGGAATGTTTTAAACTGTATTAAATTTGTTATTGTTAATACGATGGTTATTGTGTATAGACGATGTAAATACGTTTGGTCTTATATCAACATACATCTGCTTGAGATGCCTCCAAACATAAAAATCAGGATGATTTAAATCTGGAGATTGTGAAGGCCATTTGATGGGACATCCACATAGTGCCATAGTCATTAATTACAAAATTCCTATTAGTCTTGAAATGAAGTCCAAAGCACATTTCATCTGTAAAAAGTACACCCTTGGTTCTCTTCAGTATTATTTTACTACTATTTTCAAGTGAGTGTTTTCTTGTTTATCTTCTTATGTATTTATCCAGCTTTTTCTTTTTCCTGTCTTCTTTCGATTCTTGCTTCTTAATCTTTGCATTTCTAGTACGCTTTCTATCCTTCGAAATTGTCTTAGTTTACCATCCGTGTTTGATGTATCACCAGACCAAAAATAAAATTTTTCAGTGATTCTTACCTTACTTCATTAATTAATAAGGCGAAACAATATTATTAATAATTATAGGTTTTATTGGTTTTTCGTTATTTTATTGATTTTTTAATGATCAAATCAAAATACGTCTAAAGCAACAAAAAGCTAATACAAAAATATTAATAATATCAATAGGCAATATTACAATTTACTTTCGGCTTAGACCGCGTCGTTATTTAGGAACTATACCCAGCATTATCAGGTAAGAACCGACCTGCAGCTTGTCTGCCTTTACAAGCATTTGCTCTAGAAGTTTGAGCAATATTTGTTCGTAGGCCCTGCCTGTGCTTATATTAATCAAACCTTGGGGCGGACAAGGATTCGATCTTAATGTATTTTGTTTGCCAGGACAATAATACTTAATCGGCTTATGCCTGTTAGCTGTTTGTGAACCCATACAAACTAAGGTTTCGCAAGACATTGCGACAACAGCTAACAGGCGTAAGCCGATTAAGTATGATTGTCCTGGCAAACAAAATACATCAAGATCAAATCCTTGTCCGCCCCAAGGTTTGATTAATATAAGCACACGGCCCTGTTTAGGCAGGCAGGGCCTACGAACAAATATTGCTCAAACTTCTAGAGCAAATGCTTGTAAAGGCAGACAAGCTACAGGTCGGTCCTTACCTGATAATGCTGGGTGTAGTTTCCAAATTACGACGCGGTCTAAGTCGAAAGTAAATTGTAATATTGACAGTTCGAGAAACCGCGAAAGCCTCAAAGAATAAATATCAGTAGGCTTTATTGGGTTTCTGCTGCTTTATGTTTTTCGGCGTAATTAATACACATCATTTACTTTTATTATTGGTTTCGAAAATGACGTGTATTACGTCGAGAAACATATCAAGCAGTAAATAGCCGCTACATATAATCTATTGAAATTATTAATAGTTATATTGTTTTGAATTGCAAATCAAAATTAAATACCTTTAAAAGGCCAATGAACATTAAACGATAGTTTATTATTGCTTTTGATTTGTATTGATATTCTCATTAACTTTATTGCTATTTTCCTTTTTTTTGTGGTTTCCCATAGTCGACGTAGCTTTATCAATTTTTTCTTTGCGGGTCTTCTATATTTTTATTTTCACTTCTGTCTTCAGCGCTGTCATCTATTCCGTTTTTATTTATTTATTGTTGTTCTGAAGCTATTTTACTCTTTTTCCTGATTATCCAACATCAATATTGCGTTTAAAAATAGCTGTCTGGTGCATACATTTTTGTAATAGCTGCTGCTAATAGTGTTGGTTTTATGCCTCGCAAGTTTTTATCTTGATTTTCGTTACTTGTGAGTGGTACTCTTCCAACCATTCTGCTTCTAAAATACCGGCATTGCCTGTTATACTCTTAATAATGTGATTTTCATGATTCTCTTACATATAACTAGGTACCTTCATCTTGAATGTTATTTTCAGTATGCTGTACGATTTGTATAGTTTTAGTATACATGTATCTACAGACGTATAGAGGAGTGTTTTTCTTTGGATGTACGAGGTGCGTTCAATTGAAACCCATCTTTGCTTTATAAAAACGTTATTCAGCAATTTAATTACAAATAATTACCGTCACAGTTAAAGCACCTATCCCACTGTTTTACTAACAGACGTATACCCTGCTCACAGAGTTCTTGTGGCTGCTGAGTGTAGAAGTCTTCCACAGCTATCTGTACTTCTGTGTCAGACTCAGAACGCCGATCTTTTAATGACTTTTTCAGCGGTCCAAAAATATGGAAATCACAAGGCGATAGATCCGGGCTGTATGGTGGATGCTCTAAAACCCTCCATTTCTTTCATTGGACAGATTTGCATTGACATTTACTCCAGGTTCCTTAAACTTTATCAACAAGGGTCTTTTATGGTCGAAAAAAAAGTTAACATCACCTTGCCTGCAGAAGACTTTAAACTTCTTTGGTGGTGGTGAACTTGAATCAATGATAACTTACTGGATGGCTCGCAGTAAGGGCACCAAGTTTCGTCACCAGCAACCATTGACAGAAGAAAGTCATTACCATTTTGCCTATAGTCTGTGAGGTGTTGCAGAGATAAGCCCATTGGCAAACAGTTTTGTTCATTAGACAAGAGACGGGAAACCCATTGCGAACAAACTTTGCTGTAACCCAGATTACGAACAATACTATGAATAGATCCTACACTCGCACCAACAATTTCTCTAATTGAAATTCGGCGATTTTCTCTAATAAGGCTTCCTCACATGCCATATTGTCATTTGAATTATTGCATTTGTTTTCATGGCTAAGTTGATCAAAGATGGAAAGGAGTTCTTGTAACAAATGAATCTTGTAGAGATAAAATCAGCGGTGTTTCAAAAAAAAACCCGAGAAATAGAAGAAGAATTGGGGTAGCATGGGCAGCCTTTGGGAAACTGAAACATATACTCAAAAACACAGATATACCCATATACCCATAAATCTAAAGAGGAGGGTCTACGAAACCTGCATACTACCTGTCAAAACATATGGGCTGAAGACCATGGCTACGACGAAAAGCGCAAAACACAGAGAGCAATGGAATGTGCAATGCTAGGCATTACCCTGACAAACAGGGTAAAAAATGAAGAAATCGGACAAAGAACAAAAATCCCCGATATCATGCAACGAGGAGCCCATCTGAAATGGTAATGGGCTGGACACGTAAACACGTTACTAGAGAAGATATAAAACGGTGGACATTGAGAGTAGTCAGATGGTGACCACGGCAAACAAAGAGAAGCGTAGGGAGACCACCCACAAGATGGATGGACCATGTTAGAAAAATAGCTGGTAGAAACTGGACGCAAAAGACGCAAAACAGAGGGACAGAGCAAAAAATGGAAGAGGCTTACGTTTAGAAGACGGCAAAGGGCTGAGAAGAAGAGTTTAAAAATTCGTTGAATGCTGGTTCGATTAATACCTGCTATGATAGCCATTTGCCTTGTGCTCAACGTAGGATCGACATTTCGATACTGAAATTTTTTCACTAACTGCAATACATACATGCGATTCACATGCTTAAGTGCATGTTGCTGGTTGAACAACTGGGGGCTTCTACTGGCATGTTAATTGTTTTTGAGGAAAATCGCAAGTTAATTTGACGTGTTCGACAGTTTTTAGAAAAATTGAAGTTTAGTGTCACACAACACATCTGTTTCCTTTTCGACGGGCTTCCCTGTATATGCAGCGTATAATATTTACAAATAAAAGTTTAGTAAGAGTAAACAGACCAGGCATCTTCAGTAAAATAAGGAAAGCAAACTGGTGTGGAGAAAGAAGCTTTGACTGCTGAATGAGTATCAGACCCAGCAGCCTAAAAGCGAAATGTTTGAATTGCAAGTGACATTATTTATTCATAACACTGTTGGGTCCTTATTTATTAACCAACTAAAACAACTTAATATCATAGTGTCAATATTTGGAATATTTTTTCTTTACTACATTTATAAGAACTTCTTTTACGATAAAATGTGTCTGCAAGACCTTTTTAATTTAAGTTAATTTAATTAATTTGTAGCCAGCAGCCTTTATTTAATTCTAGGTCTTACAAAATTTCCCTTTAATTTAGGTTTGCATATTGATTTAAGGAGAATTCTCAAGTGTGGGGTACCGGATACTCCATTAATTTTAATAGTTATATACATAATTGAGTTACAATTTCCTTGTACAGCGTAAGTACAATTTTCTTAGAACAAAGAGGGAGGACGTCCTCTGTTGGCGAGACATTTGAATAAATAATTCTTATTCCGCCTGCATGTTCAGCCGGAACCCCTCGTGAGTGATGGCAGGTTCACATCCGGTCACGTTACTTGAGCGTTTATTGAACATCGCAATTACCATGAATTCAATTACGGCCGTACAGTGGGTGGCAACTGTTTAATTATTTATAATAGTTGTTGTGATCGCAATATGATTGTAAATTATTGAATTAGCAAGTCATAAATCTCGCATATTTCAAACATAGGAAATGTATAATAGTATTGCATTTGATCGAAGCCTCCAAACTAATACATGAGGGGAATACTGCGACGTACGTGAACGAATTCCATAGTACAGTATTTTCAGGCGATGCAATCCAACCTTCCTGTGGCTTTAAGATACAACCTTAAACCTGTAATATTTCTAGATGCAGGATATGTTTTATTGGCTCATTCGCAAACTCTGCGTATGTCATAGATATATAGGACTTACAGTTTAATGGTGGAACCGAACTACAGAAAGTGCCGATACTTAAATCCAGAGAAGATTTTTTAGCTATAGGTAGACATAGATGATCTACAGTTTACCTTAACCGAAACACGGGAAGTGTATAAACTTCTGTCCAAAAGTAGATTTAATGGACAAAAATACATTTCACTAGGTGCAAAAACTCCTACTCCTACTTCGAAGAAGATTTACTAGCCATAGACATACATAGAGGACCTACATCTCACTTGGGCTCTGAACCATGGGAAGTGTAACCACTTGTATTCCAGAGAAGATTTACTAGACAAAAATACATTTGACTAGGTGCAGAAATGTTCTCGGTAATCTTCAGGTTTATATATGGTCCCGATACTTCTATTTTACAGTAGAGATTCTGGGCATAGACAGACATAGAGGACATAGAGTTCAACTTGGGTTGTGAAGAAGGGGAAGTGTAAATACTCCTACTTCAGAGAAGATTTACTAGCCATAGACATATATAGAAGACCTACATCTCACTTGGGCTCTGCACCAGGGGAAGTTTAAACCCTTCTACTTCAGAGAAGATTTCCTAGACAAAAATACATTTGACTAGGTGCAGAAATGTTCTCAGTAATCTTCAGATTTATATATGGTCACAAAACTTCTAATCCAGAGTAGAGTTACTAGCCATCGACATATACAGAGGACCTGCAGCTTAACATGGGTGCTAAACCAGGGGAAAATGAAAATACTTCTACTCTAGAGAAGATTTACTAACCATAGGCATACATAGAGGACCTACAGCTCAACATGTGCTCTGAACCAGGGGAAGTGTAAACCTTTCTACTCCAGAGAAAATTTACTAGACAAAAATACATTTTACTAGGTGCAGAAACGTTCTCAGTAATCTTCAGGTTTATATATGGTTACGATACTTCTACTCTAGAGTACATTTATTAACCATAGACATATGTATATGGAGAACCTACAGCTTAACATGGGGTGTGAACAAGAGGAAGTGTAAACCCTTCTACTCCAGAGAAAATTTACTAGACAAAACTACATTTGACTAGATGCATAAACGTTCTCAGTAATTTTCAGGTTTGCATATGGTCACTATACTTCTAGTCCAGGGTAGATTTACTACCGATAGTTAAAGTTTCTTCGATAATACGTATAATAAATATAGATAATAGAAAAAACTAGCAGTTCCAACGGTTTCATTAGGATCGAATTGAATCATACTTGTATATTTTCTAATAGATAGTTGGTATTTAAAGTGATATTTCGTTTAGCGGATATACCGCGCGAATCTTTGCAGTCGCAACGATCTCGTTATAACCGAGTGGACTGTAAGTAAATTACTACTCAAGGTAAAATATATAAAACTATACCTCTAAATTACAAACTTCTATCCGTTAGTTGTTTATATTGAATAAATAAAAATTCTATCCGTTAGTTGTTTATATTGAATAAATGAAAACCATACCATTAATCCCACGATCATGAGATTTTTATAAAATTTTCAAGATTTTTTCAGATAATGTACGATGTAGAGTCAAACGAAAACCTTGAAAATACCCTAAAAAATTTATCGAACAGAACTTTGTCTTAGCAGTTGGCAGAAATATTATTTGTGAGATGGTCTTGCTAATGAGATGTAGCAACAATTGAAAATGTTGCCACAGCGACAAATTAAAAATAGCAACTTTACTAGAGCACTGCACCAGGGAGGAGCAACGTTCTGTTATTCGCTTCTTGCACAATGAAGGGGTGAAACCCGACATCTATCGTAGAATGAAGCTTCAATATGGAAATTTATGTTTGTGTTACTCCAACAAGTATACGAATGGAGCAACAAATTCAAAAACAGGGTGATATCCATAGCTGATTCTCTCCGACTTGGTTAAGCAGATCGTGTTCTGACGCCTGAATTGAGTGCGGCAGTGAAAGAAAATCGTCAGATTATCCTTATGGAAATCGGTGAAGTTTTGAATATGAGTCATGGTTTTGTACATCACATTTTGCATGACATCCTCCAGTTCCACAAAGTGTTAGCAAGGTGGGTGCCAAAGCAATTGATTCCAGAATTGAAACAACCACGTGTTGATGCTTTGAACAACTTTTGTAACGATATGAAGCAGAAGGAGATACCTTTTTGGCAAGAATAGTGATTCTATCATCAATCTAACCAAGAGAGCAAGCAAAGAATGGCGTTACACCTCTTCACCAAAACCCAAACATTTTGGCACACAGCTCTCGGCAGGAAAGATTATACTGACTATTTTTTGGGATACAGAAGAGGAAATTTTCGAGAACTACATGCCTATTGGGGTTACCGTTACTAGTGTCACAAACTCAGATCTAAAGAATTGTCTCAAGCCTACCAACGGAACCAAAAGGTATGGATTTCTGAGTTCTGGCATTCTTCTGTAGTACGACAACGCACGGCCACATACTGCACGTTTAATGGTGGCAGTCATTCAAGATTTGAAGTTGATATGTCTACCACATCCTCCTTATTCCTCTGACCTCGCCCCAAGCGATTACCATGTCTTTGGTCCTCTTCAAGGGGCATTAGGTGGGAAGAAATTTCAAAGCAATGATAAAGTGATTCAGGCTGTGTACGCGACCAAAATAATTTTGTAAATGAAATATTTGTTTTTGACATTGCTTCAATAAATGTTGTTTAACAACATTTTTAAGGTTTTCATTTGACTCTGCCTCGTATAATCCCAATAGTTTACTCATCTTAACAGAATAGAATTCAATAGGACTAAATATTACCTTCAGGGCATTTAAAAGATGATACAAACTATTATATAGCATACAACTGAGGTATATATATTATTAAGCAAATGTCAAATTTCTTCTACTTTATATACTAATAACTGTATTTTGTTGACAGTGGGAATTTCTTTCACACTATTTTTAACGTTTTTTCTATATAGTACATTATGTTTCCACTACAATCGGCGATACGCGTTTGATGATGAAGAAGTAGCTGAGCTGCAAATGTAATCAGTAGAAAAAAAGCTAAAAAAACACAAAAATAACTTATATTGCTATAGCCCACTAGCAACAAAAAACGACTTAATAGTAATTTACTATTCATACTGTTGGAACAGGTTTTACTACTTCGTGACAATATGTCGCTGTTGTACTAAAATTGATATTGATATTCGCCATTTTTAGATATAATTCTTATTCTGAATACTTAAATAGCAAACTGCACGGTTTAACCAGACGTTTGTCCGAATATTATTTAATTTTTAAATTTTATGAAGGAACTTACTTACTTTTACGTGTATATAAACTCTTGTAATGAGGTTTTAATACTGCTTGTACAATATAAATATTTACTGGTCACTTAAATAGGTATATTTAAAGATGTCAAAGCCCTTTCGTATCAGTACAATGTTTCAGAAGATTAAATTTTTGAATTGCCTATAAGCTATATTTATTAATGGAAACATTGGTGAGCAAGTTCGATACAATAATAAAGTAGTAGTATATTTCTTCCGTAATATATCATGATTATAATAAGAAGAAATCAATCTTTATTGATGAGTTTGCTTGCAAACAACTTCCTTCTATAGATAAGTGCTTTTGGAAATATACCAAAAAATATCTGTTTCGTTTAGCATTACTTATTCCGTTTATGAATTTTTGTGGTTGGTTTTAGTACAAGTACAAGAATTTCTCATGCTGGAATCCCAAGATTTCACTTATGTATTAGTAATACGTGAACGCCTTTGTGCATGTAAAACAGTTCAATAAAAATTCCAGTAAACAGAACGTAAGTTCATGTAAGTATGTTGTAGCACGAACAGATCGTTGACATGTTCATATTTCACGTTTCTATATGGAATGGATATTCAACAATTTGAAGAACACAACAACGAAGTCGTACAGGGAACGTTTATTGTCTATTTAATGCAGTTGACATCACATACACGAGATGATGGGGTCAAAGAACCTCACTTTTTCTTTTAGTTATTACTTCATTTGCATTTGTGATAATGCACTTGTCCAAGTTGTGTTCGCGAACGTTTACTTTACGTAACTGTTTAGACAGTCTTGAAATGTATGAAAACAATAAGCGATAAACAATCGAATCGTTTTGTTTTGTGATATTCACGGAGGTTTTCAGCTGAATTAATGGGTTTAATTGACCGTGGTCGTTAACTGGTGCAAATAGCATTCAATTTTGAATCCTACGCATCATCAGAAGTAATAAAGTGCAACGGCGACATTGTGTACTAACCACTTCGCCAGTTAAATAGCTTTCAGACACTCCAATTAACTATGTCAAAGCTTGATTAAGGGTGGGAAGAAATAATAGGCGCAATGTGGTACGAAAAAAATGTTGCGATTGAAAAACAACTACTATGTACCAACATGTTGGTTCCAGCTGGTGACTTAATTATGTACAGATAGATTTTGCGAACATATTTGTAGACATTTGTTCGGTGGTTCTCTCATATTTCTCAAATGGATGCGATTGTACAACTTTTTGTGAAACCCAATACAGAATCAGGCAACAAGAATAAGTATTCAATAGCGGACGTGCAGTCTGCCGTTGAAGGGCAATTAATTAATAGCCGTTTATAGAACGTAGACAATGTTGCAGTAAGTTTGATAGATCTGTAGATTTTCCCCGTTTACTACATACAGGGTTTCCCAGCGAACTTGAACCATATGAAAAAATATAATGTTACATAGCTATTGTTAATTGCCAGACAATACTGCCTTAATTTGATAGCTTCATACATTTTCTCTATTTACTATATAGGGGGTTTCCCGGGGAATCGACCCATATGCAAGTTGATGAGACTATAATTTTCGAGATTATCCTAGTTAATAATTAAATACACAATCATCCTAACTATTTAAACAAATTGATTATATTTATGTAATACAATTTTAACTAAAAATTAGAAATTACTGCCGCAATCAGGTAATTAATAGCCATTTGTAAAATCCAGTCAATGATTTATGGTAATTAATAGCTTTGTATATTTTCCCTATTTACTATATACAGGGTTTTCCGGTGAAGTTGAACCATAAGCAAGGTGATCGGAGACTGAAATTTTCGAGATTTTCATGTTCTACGATGCTTTGACTGTGACTGCAAACTGTATTATTCCTAATAATAAACATTCCTGTTAATAAATAAATATGTATATTATTATTGTTATTAATTATTTTAACAAGTTGATTATTATGTAATATACTTAGTGACAAGTTGGAAGTGGCTACGCCGATTGGGTAATTAATAATCATTTCTAATAGCCCAAAAATGTTGTGCTAATTTGATAGCTTCATAGATTTTCTCAATTTATTGTATACAGGGGTTCTCAGTGACTTTGAACCATATGAAAGGTTTATAGAAGATTATATTTATCCCAGATTGGTATACTCTAAGATACATTGACTGACAATGTAAACTGTGTTATTACCATTAGCTATTATTGGTGCCGTTTAGTCAAAATAAATAATATTTGCTTTAAGACAACACAAAACTTAAAAACATACACGATTACATAATGACTATTGTTAATTGCCAGACAATGCTGTAGGAAATCGATAACTTTGTACATTATTAGACATTTGCCTCATACAGGGTTTGCTAGTGACATGAACCACGTGCAAGGTGATAACATCCTATATTTTTGGAGGGTTTTATGTTCTAAGATGCTTTTGATGTCAATTGGATTATTGCTATTAGTTATTAATAGTACTGTTTAGTCAAAATAAATACTGTTTCCTTCAAAATTAAAAGCCATTTCTAAGAACACTATATATAGTTTCCCAGCGACCTTGGACCATATGCAGTGATATGGAAGATTACATTTTCAAGATTTTTATATTGTAAGATACTTTGTTTATCTTTTCGTATTTCATTATGTTCTTGTCCTCTGTTTTTTCCTCCATTTCCTTCCTTTCGCTTCATCTTTTCTCTTCTCCCCTTCGTCACTCCCGTTTCCTTCCATTCCCTCGTTCTTCTATTCCCTTCTCCCTCTTTCTTACCCCCACTGCCTTCCGTTCCCACGTTCCGCTTTCCCCCCTTCAACAGCTTTTCATTTTCTTTTTATTTTCTTGTCCATTGCTCCCCCTTCCTTCTTATTTTTTCAGATTTCCTCTTCTTCTTTCTCTCCCCTCCTTTCCTCCATTTATTATTAGAAATGTACCATTTAACCAATGCTGATTTAGTAGGGGATTTCATATTGGTTATATATTCATTTTGCTTCGAGTTTTACAGTGTTAAAAAGACATAGGTTTATATTTGAAACACATCGTTGTATCAGTATAGATTTACTATGACATCTTCTACACTGGTCAAAAATTGTTTTTGACTCTGGGTTTTTATATTAATAGCAATATATACTCGTAGGTTTTATATTAGAAATATATTGTCTATACAATGTAAACTTAGTATGACATTACTATGGGTTTTGGGCTTTGATATTGGATATTAGGCTGGATTTAATTATTGTTTAGGGGAAAATATCGTAGCTATATTCGAGTTATTTATATAGCAATCATTATTATTTGCTAACCGTTTTATTAACATGTTTATCCAATACAAGGTGTGTACTATCTAAAAAATATAATACACTCTACTAGCTAACGTATTACAAGGACATGTACGATATATTGCATACGGATTAATCCTCTGGGAAACCCTGTGTGATTGTGAATTATTCTCCACCTCAACATAACCAAAAGATACTAATTAGAACAGTTGGCATTTCATTGTGAACGTAAACGCCGCAAAAGTTAGGTAGTTCATTAGTGTGTTGAAATATAATTACTAGGGTTTTGGAACCAACTCAAAGAATACCGAAATAGTTTTCATAACGCGATAGTCAATTTGAAACAATCAAAAGAAAAAGATTTTAGATTACGGGAACTCTTTGATGTGAATTAGCGCGAGGAAAACGCTACATTTAAAATCAGTAATTAAAATTAAGTTTAATTAGGAAAATTTAATGGTGTGCTTTGATAGTATTTGTAGTTTTATTTGTATATTATAATACTTTAAACGATTTAGTTACTGTTTTTTTTGTACAATTTTGTGTAGAAGTTTCTCAAGTTTTACTTTTTTAATGAGTTTTTCGGTAGAATTGCATCTACCGACTGGATAGTTCACCATTTCTATATCATTACCATTACCACCACCTTTTTGTTCGACTGCTTGTGACTTTCACGTATTTCTTGGTTTACGGTTGGCTGCGTTTTACGTAACTGAATTCATACATTGTTTCTGATATTTTCTATCTGAGTTTTTGTAGATGTCGCAGTCATCTTAATGGAGCACAAATTGGGTGAATGGAGACGGTGGTTTAAGTATATCTTTATTTAGATAGATTTAAGTATTAGTTCCTACTGAAAATCGCAGTTCAGTTGCCGAAAGTATGCGGTTAGTACGTTGCTATGTGTTCACTGTTCTACTTTATGGCGTAGAAGCATGAACACTAACTGAAATATCCCTTAAAAACTAGAAGCATTTGAATTACGGATTTATACGTATGTTGCATATAAGTTGCATCGATCGGATACGAAACGAGGAAGTAATGGCGAGAATGAAGAAAGGCAAAGAAATTATTCGCACGATTAAAATAAGAAAATTAGCATACTTCGGACACATAATGAGATATCCGGAAACGTATAACATATTGCATCTAATTATACAGAACCTCATGGCTGAAAAATCTGAAGCAATGTTTCGGACAAACGACAGAATCACTTTTCAGCAGTAGCAGCCAATAAAGTAATGATAGCGAACATGATTGCCAACGTTCGCTAAGCGGATACGGTACTCGAAGAAGAAGAAGAAGTTGTGGAAATACCTATTCAGGAGTTCTAAATATTGAAGTGGTAAAGGGCTTCCTTAAGGTTATCTGTAGCTTTCTAAAGGGTAAGGGCTAGCGTTAGGTCTTTCATGTACTACCGATATCTTTAATTTCTAATAATGTTTCTCCTCGTCATTCGATCTATTTTTCTTATTTTCCTCATTTTGTTAGCTTCTAATAGGCTTTTATGTGTAAACACTGCTTTTTCACTGACGTCCTTGTTACTTCCCGTTTTTCTATTAATTTGTTCCGGTAATCCTGAATAGCTTGTTTGACACCACTTTCTTCCCTATTTTTCAGTTTCCGTTTTTTACTTATTTTCGTTTCCAACCTCTTCGGTTGACCCAGTTCTCCACTTGGATATTATGCGTTGCAGCCTTAGGGTTTCCATATTTTCTTTTGTTCGTTCTTGTTGGAAAATCTCCGAGATATGGTACAGGGCTGCTTTATTTACTCAATTGGTTAGTATATTACTAGCATACTTAAGTTGTTGCAATCTCCGAATCTTCTTACTTGCTTCTCACTTATCCCCTGTATTTCGCCATGTCTTGCTGTTGTTTGTGTTGTGCCATAATGTTCCGCCCAGTATTTTGATATCGGCAGTTATGGTACTCATCCTCCTATCAGTTCTAGCCCGTCCACTCCTGAACGTAAGCCATTTCTTTCCATGCCCATCTGTTTTGCTCCTTTTGCATCCAGTTTCTACCCGCTATTTTCCTGACATCGTCTGCCCATCTTGTGGATGGTCTTCCTACGCTTCTCTGTGTTTGCCTTGGTCTCCATCCGACTAGTCTTGGCGTCCAGCGTTTTGCCTCCTCTTGGCAACCTGTCCAGCTCACTGCCGTTTGAGCTGGACGACTGGATGCATGATATCGGGAAATTTGGTTCTTCATTTTTCACCCTGTCTCTCAGACTATTGTCTAGCATTGCATGCATCATCGCTCTCTGTGCTACTCGCAGCTTTTCCGCGTTTTTCTGGGTGATAACCATTGTCTCCAGCCCATATATTTTCATAGGCAGTATGAAGATTTCGTAGACCCTTCTTTTTAGATTTATGGGTAACCTGTATTTTTGAGTACGTTTCAACTTCCTAAAACTGCTTATTTTCATGGTTTGGTTTTATTTCCCTAGATTCAGTATGTGTCGTAGGTATAATTACGTACTCTTCCACCTTTTCCACCCTCTCATTGTCTATCGTAACTAGGTCGTTGCTCCGACTCATGATCTTGGTTTTATTTATGTTCATCGTAAATCCGGTCATATTTCGCACCTTATCTATGTCATTGCTGATTACAGGCATGTCGTCCGCGAAACACAAATTATTGAAGAACGTTCCATCGATATTTATACAGAGATTTCCCCAGACGAATTGTTAAAAAGATCTTCTAGGGCATGCGTGAATAACGAAGGTGATAGTGTATCGCCCTGGCGACCTCCTCTATTTATTTGTATTTTGTCTGTTTCTAGATCGTGGGTTGTTTTTACGTGAAATGTACCATGCTCAAAAATGTTTTTTAGAATGAGTGAATATGCGGAACTGATTCTTGTGTTGTTCATTGCCTCCAAGACAGCCCAGATTTCGATCAAGTTAAAGCCTTGTTGATAATGTGGTATAGGGCTGCCTTATTTACTCACATGGTTAACATATCACCTGCATACCTTACTTGTCGAATTCTGCAATTTTACTTTGTTTGTGTTGTACTATAATCTTCCGCCCGTTCTCTCGCTCTCCTCAATTCATGTAAGTACTGACTTGCTAGAGTTTCTTCGACCTTGTCGCTCTCCAAAACTCATTCAGTTTTGTTATGTTATGATCTTCTTTTTTTACATGTAGTCAACTCTAGTTTGTTACCATTAATTTGCTTTCCTTTCTAGAAAAGGAAGAGGATTATCTAGTTATAGTGTGATGAGTCTCAGGGGAAAGTATATACGTATATACGTATGGTTGGTTTGACTTACTCAAAGGTATTTATGTAAAATGTAGAAAAATAATACAATAAGACACTAAAGATAAATTGTTTGAGCCTTCCCTGAGCTACGAAAAATTTAAGACTGAACTACATGGTATGGTAAATCATTTTTACAGTTCATGATGCAAAGGTGTGATTAGCAGGTGACTTAAAATATAACTTGATACTGTTTGATGTGTGTTCTATACACGACAGACTTATTTTGAATGGTATCTATTAGGCCCCTTCTTACTACTTCTGTCCTTTCAATGTTTTATTTCTGTCTGTTTTCCAGTGCTTTCTACAAATCCATTATTATAGCTTTTCCACTTGGCAACCTAATAATGAAAACTAAGCAAATTTACAGCCTTAGTTCTGAAATGTATGATAACAATCGTAAACAGTAGAATTATACAGAAAACCCTGCGGTGTGTACTAATTAAATTTCACATTTCAATGTATAGTATTATAATGTTTCATACTTAGCACGACTAAATAGCGGCTCTACTGATCACTGATTTTAAACAGAAACAGATGCTTGCAGTGAGTAACCACGGCGCTAACGTTTACACCCATCTTAACAGTTTATAATGTGCTGTTGATGAAGGAGCTTGCTAACTTGTCTTAATTTTCTATTGATTTACTTTTCTTTATAACATACAACATTCATGAGTATTCTCGTTCTGTTTAATGTTATTGCTGTTCACTATTTGCACAAATATGGTTCTGCTAAAGTTCATTTGATGTTCCCGTCAGTGGGTCAGTGCAAGTAAATATTAATGAAAAATATGTTTTCACCTGCCCCCTACAGTCTAGAAATTTAAACAGCTCTGTCTATGAATTCTTGCAAACTTGTTAACATTTTTGTACGAATATTATCTTTGCCATAATAGCGCTAGTTCTTCGTATCTTTGAAGTAAGAACTGTTTTACTGAACTTAATTGCCGTGTGCTTTATATGTTTTCGTGATTTTAACATCTGCGGTTACAGCTTGTTAAAAAAGGTGCTTGTGAAAAAATCTTTGCTAGTACCGCTGCTGACAGCAGATTCGGTTTTTATTTTTAATTCATCAGGAAGTTCTTTTGCCGGTGTTCAAAGACACATTTCCTCAGAACCGGGGATATTGATGAAAATACCACAAAACTAACAGTTACAAATTTTACGAGTAACTACTGAATAAACAAACATGTCGCGCAAGATTTAGTAGTTTACAAGTTTTAATGACTTTCTACATAATTCTAAGGAAAGCCGACGTGCGGGTGAAGGTGTTGCGGGCCGCCTTTTGAAGATCAAAGGAACCGATTAAAATATGGGAAATGAAACGAATCAGAGCCAACTGGATTCAAGGGAAACAAAGCATTTTTGCTATTATTATGTTGTATAATTGGGAAACATGTGAGTCAAGATCCAGTTTATAATTCATTATTTTTTATGTAATGTGCTTAAAATGTCGAAACACCTTAAAGGCGGCCAATGACACTGAGGTGTTCGCAGTTTATTCTTTATTATAGCTCTGTTGCAAACTGTGGTGCCCATAGACGTAAATTGAATCTAAATTTTGGAGGACTGAAGAGGAAGATTCTACCTAAAATGTATTTCGATTTTCAAGAATTCTTTATTACATTTTATTCTGTGGCCTTAGCCATTTGTAATTATAGAGTAATTACTATAATTATGCATATCTTCTAGTGAATCAATCCTTCAGAGGGAACTCTGTAACTGTACTATGTCCATCCTCAGCTCCACTTGCGAAGGGGAGAGTATAGCTAGCGACCTTTCCCCTACGCAAGAGTCAGCCGACTCCCTCCTGGCATTGTTGTAACATTCGTAATAATAATAATAATTTAAACTGGGCGGCTTCGCGAGGCCACCTCTGCCAGCTGACTACCTCTGCAAACCGTTGCCAAGTGAATAATGATTAAGAATGCTACTCATATAACTACGTATATTAACGACGCTATTGCAACGCATATTTGTATATAAAAACATAAGTAATTACACTAAATTCATATCTTGCCTTAGCTTAGAGGATAACCGCATGGCAATCAGTTAGTAGGTTCGCAAACGCTATTAATTAGTTATTACGCCAAAGATATGCAAGCTTACGCCTAACTACCAACAACACTGCCCCTTGTAGACTGCCGTTGCTGACCCTTCTTAAGATTCTGCCACCCCTTGTTTATACCACACATTCCAAGAAACACTTGTCTGCCTGGCGTTTCCTTCAAACTTTATAATTCTTTCCAGCTGTTATAGCGCTGTTAGAAGCTACGTATATTTTTAGTAAATATAAACTTTTTGAGCTTACATTTAAGTAATATTCAGAGTAGACAAAAACCACTGCGTAAGACTATAAAAACTGTTTCACATAACTCATACAAAAACATTTTGATTTGATGCGTTCTTCGCATAATGAATACCATCAGAACCTGTGGGGTATACTCCACGTTGTCTTCTAAAAATAATAAATAACCTATGCTGTAATATAAGAAACATTCATGAATATGCCCTCTTCCTACTTACTAGAAAAACGTTAACAATTTTTTTTATATTAGGATCATGGACGCTTGTAATGTTCCTGCAAGACAACTTAACAGTTCACTCTAGTTCATATTAAACTAAGGAAGTAGTTTTTGTTTTACACTAGAAGAACTATACTACAGGACAGACGTATAATTTTGATATTTTATATAGTAGCCTTTGTAAGGCTAAAAGCTTAGAAGGCATTGGAGCAATAATTACACATCCTCTTTAAATGCTATAGTATACGATTAAAGTGAATTGATGAGTTTCAAGTTGAAATGTAATTATTTTTTCTTATAATGAAAATTCGACGTTAAAATGGATTACTAGCTTTAGGTTAATCGATAGGAGAATAAAGTAAATAATGTTACCTTGGAGAGAGAATTAGATTGTAATTTTTTAATCAGTGATCCATTTTTTGATATTATTTAGTATTCTTATGGACGAGCATTCTATATCATTCATTATTGTGCATTACTTCTACACTCAATAGGTTTTTACTTCATATACAATTTTCGATTATTGCAGAAGTAACGTTAAAATAGTTTAAATTTTTCCATTTTTACTACGATTAATAGATAGTTCCAGGAAGTATTTGAAGTTTCACTGTATACTGGGTACTCGCTTTCTACCGGATTAAGTCTCAAAGTTTCGTTATCAATTTCTCGGTGAAAATCGTAACAAGACATCATTGTTGTAAAAAACATTGTAAATCGAAACTTATTTAAAAACTCTCTCGATATGAAAGTTGTATACTTCGTAAATATGCGTAGCTGATAACTAATCATGCCAGAATTTATTGTTTTTGAGTAGGAACGCACGGACTCCACTGATATTCCTTCGATGGAGACTGTTTTAGGAATAGCAAATCACAGTAATACAACTGTACAGTGTAGATATGTATTTTCGTGAATAAGCGATCGCTGTAAACAGGCCAACAATCCAAATCCAAACGTTTATTTGTAAACATTCGTTATATTTGAGATTTCGTACCCGCACTCGTCTTAAGTTAGTTGCACTCTGTGTGTAAACAATAGTCCACAACGCTTACCGTTAGAACGAACACATTCTGCTTTAACGTAATACTTGCGCCATCAAAGTTTTTAATGTTTTCGTTTACTACGAAAAGTATGTTGCTTTCTCTAAGATATGATTAGCTATATCTCAAAGACACTCGAAACGGAGTATCCTTTATAATTGTGTACGGTATAGGACTAAAAAAGTTTCAAGAGCGAGGGGAAACACTTGGTGAAAAATTTAATATTTGTAATTTCTTGTAAATAGTTATTATAAATGTGTAATCGTTGGTGAAGTGCAGATATATTTAAAATGTTCACGAATGTGTATGAATGTTTTCAATTATCTATATGTAGAGCAACTGGCCAAAAGTATAAACTGAAGTAGAAGTGTTCACATTTTCCGTGATAAAGAGTACACGTTAAGCTGTAGGTCCTGTACGTCTGTACTACATTAAAACGCGCAACACAGGCATAGGAGAGAAGATCGTCAAGACTCGTAAGAGGCAAAGCATTACAAAGATATTAAAGAAGGAAAAGCAACTTTAGAAATAGAATTTTGAAAATTTCATTCTAGTACAAGTTTCCTATTGAATAGTTATGTATGTGTTTTTATGAAATTTATATATAGTAAGTTGTTGCTATAACTGACAAATTTGTTGGTTTTTTCTAAAAGGTTATAACGCTGCATATAATATATGGCGTTAAAAAAACCATTAAACCAAACAAAAAAGTTTTAATCGACATAGGTATGTCCGAATGTAAACGAATAGTAAAGGTATTAAATAGATAAATAAATATATTATTTAGATAAATACAAAGGTCTAGTGAGTTAAAATCAGGGGATTTAGGTGGCCTTGTAATTAGACCCTTCGGCCTATCTATTTGTCGTTACAGGTTATAGGTAATCTCTGACATGAAAAAATGGTGGAGGAGCCCCATCGTACATAAACCACAGTTAAACGCTCACATTCAGTGTCACATCTTTTAGGGTAAAGTATTATTCAAAAAATCAAGATACAGTTCATCAGTCAAACGATTTAGTAAAAATACTTCAAAACACCCAGCCAAACATTTAACGAAAATCGATGTTCAGGTCTTCACTCGACAATAGCGTGAGGATTTTCGTCTGCCCAAAAATAATTATGATACAGATTAATAATATGGTTATTCGTAAAAGTACCTTCATGAGTAAATTATATACTGATAGCAAATTTGGATTATCTGCAATTTTTCTCAGTATCCCAGTAATCCAAAAAATACCATTGTTGAAGCATAATCTGAAAAAGTAAGGAAGTGTATCCGTTGGATACATTTTCTTTTTCATGGCAAATGGAAAGTCTGCTAAGGCAGTTTAATGTTCAAAAACAAAATCGACTTTGTCTCCGCGACAGTTGGTTTGCGGATGTATGTGATTAAGATTTTTTTGTTTGGTTTAATGATTTTTTTACGTGGCTAAATCATTCGACCATTTTGTATAACAATCCTAAATCTAACCTTAAAAAGTAATTATAAATATTTCAAGTTGTGAACGGGAAATAAATTAAATTACGTAAAATTGGTTAAAGAAAATCTATTTTTAGAGCAGTTTTTTAATATGTTACTGTATTTAAAAATTATAGTAAAGGAAATTCTAAGATACAAACACAGAAATATTGAACATTTTTAGATATATCCAAGGCCAATTCTTAGTAAAGATATTTTGGTTGTCATTTCACAATGGAAGCATAAGAATAGGACTTTCTTAAGATCGAAATCTAACAGCTTCTATGAATAGAATTCAATATTAGGAGAGGACACCAACATAACTATGATTAAACAGTAACCGTTTATAACAAGTTTTTCTGATATCCCTATGCCCACTGACTAAACATAAATTATATTACTGTCGGATTAGCGTGAAATGTAAAACCATATAAGTTATACAATTTCAAGTAAACAATTTTTTAGAAAGAAATAAAACGAAGTTCTGTAAGTTATATTTAATGTCTATACTGAATATAATAAAAAGTAATAATGCGGCGTTCCGAATTGTTGAATAATTTTATTCAAATTGGGTGAATAAAAACAGCGCTTCATTATCAAAGCATTTGAACTAATTTAACGTGACAGAAACGTAACATAAAAGTGTTCTTGATTAAATTAAATTAAACTATATATAGTGTTGTGTGAGTAACGGCGCCCTTTAGAATGGATTCCTTATTGGCATAATTAATTTCTATTAGTAGTAAACAGGGTAGAGATTTCAACAACCAGATGTTACCAGAAGACTTTCTCAGCCTTAATTTATTTCGAGATGATGACAGGGAAAAAGTAAATGAAGATCCCGCATGGCTTGTTTAGACTAAAGATTAATGAAATAAACGGGAAGATTTTTTACTAGCTTCCTCATGGGGATTATTCATTTGTAGTTTATCCGAACAAATACTTGTGCAATTTAGATAAAATAAGCAAAATGAGCTTAATTTCCTGAAATTAATACTTACGTATTACATTTTTAATTATAAGTGCTATTAATACAAATTTAATTAGCTTTCAAACTACATTCATCAGGCCATGTCAGGTAGTGTTAGAAAATCGTTTCAATAAACTAACCTATTAATCACTATAATTAATTTATTAACTATCGTTAATCATTAACATATTAAAATAAGAACCTACGTATTTGCCACACGCAATGTCATTATTTATTTATAGCAGTTTGTTTTATAAACAAGTGTAATAATTGTGTCTTAAATGAAAAACGAGCAGAACACTTCGCTTCGATTGGTTTGTACTTTCACTGATCTCTGTGGATTTACAGAAGCATATTCGTATTAACGTTTTAAGTTTCCAACACATGGCAATAGTCAAACATGTTAAGGTGGACCTTACATTACGGGGGGCGAATAAAAACTACTGAATTTTAAATTTAAATACGGTTGCAACGCTTCTGCATTTCATTTATGCAGTTCCTGGGTAAACAAACAGCGGATGTGATCAGGACTTACTGGCGACTCTAGGCAGGTGGCATGCAGCAGATAATAAAACAGACTTACTGATCTGTCAATAAATATTGGGCAGTTGTACTCCCCAGGGACCCTCCAGCTTCCTTTCCCTGGATTGGGACTCGAACATGATACAGATCTGCCGGCTAGCTGCTGTGGCCGCAGTCATTAGATACTACTACTACATTACTACAATTATGCACATTTTCTCTTGCACCAATCCTTCAGAGGAATCCAGGCTAGGACTAAGGACTAAGTTCAGCCAGTCTCCTTGTTATTCACACACATATGAAGGGAGGTATCATTAGTGTCCACATCCCCGCGTAAAAGTCAGTTGATGCCATCCTGATATTAATGTTGCATTCATAATAATAATATTTCGACGTAGACACATTTTCGATGTAACCTCTGCCGACTGACTACCTCCTGAATGATTGCTAGGGGAATAATACTCATATAGCTACTTATATTCACTACGCTACTGTTTTCAACAACTACTTACATAGACACACCAATCTTGTATAACAACCATAATAGGACCCAATGCTTGTAAACCACATATAATACCAAATAAATAATACGTAATCATTTGGATAAACTCATATATACTTCACGGATATAAACCATACATAATAATAAGTAGATAACACGCAACCATTCAGGTAAACGCATATAACACTTCATGGGATATAAGCCATAACCTAGCCAAGGACGTCACTGCTTATATCAGCCGACATTTCCATTGCAGCCCATCTTTATATATGATCAGATACGTGGTAACACTAAATTCGCACATTGCCTCAGCTTAGAGGATACTCGCATCACAATTAGTTAGTAGGCTCGCAAACGCTATTAATTAGATATTAAGCCAAAGATATACAAGCTTTATGCCTAGCTACCAACAACACTGCCGCCGCTGACCCCTCTCAAGACTCTGCCACCCCTTGCTTTTCCTACACATTCCACTGCACAGCCTTTCTTTCAAACTTTTATAATTCTTCCCAGCAGTTATAGCCGATAGAAGTTCGTTATATTTTAGTAAATATTTATCTGTTGAGCGCATATTCAGGTAATATTCACAGCAGGCAAAAACCGTTGCCTAACATTCGGCCAACCTGACAACTAATCACGTCCTCGTCAGTATAGCATACTACATCATTCTTTACTCAATTTCTAATCACAACAAACCACTTACTTCAAACGTCCCCGAAGTAGAGTACCTATACATCCTTTCGTTATTATTGACTACTGGTATTACCATCCGTGACTAACTGTAAAAAAATAACCATCAAGCTGTGACTGACAACTAGAGCTCGGATTATATATCTCGCTGTCATTGACAACAAGTAGAGCTGCGACGATATGCAAAACGAATATCTTGTAATGTCGATGCGACCCCAGAATGCTCTCGTCTCCATACAAATTACATAAATTAGAGCCCACTGGAACCAATTTTCAGTTGCACACCTAGCATGATTCACTTGCATATTTCGGTAACTTGATGCATATCCAGCACACATTAGCAATTTGTTGCATATTTCTCATATTTCCAAGATCCAGCACAGTCTACATTTTTTTGCTTGTTTATGTACAGGATTAGGATTACACATACAACGACTGCAGGCCTTGTATATTGAGAAAACACATCTTTTTTAAGGCTTTTGGGAAAACCTGCAGCTGCCGCTTGCAAATACAGCATAATTTCCTAGAACACCTCAACTAATAATTAATAGCGTTTGCGAATCTACTAACTGATTGCGATGCGATTATCCTCTAAGGTGAGACAAGGTGCATGATTAATCATTATTACACTAGCAATCATTCGGAAGGTAGTCAGTCGGCAGAGGTTACATCGAACATGTGCTACGTCGAATTATTATTATTATGAATGCAATATCTATGCCAGGATGGCATCGAATGACTTTTACGGGGGGTGTGGATACTAATGATACTCTCCCCTTCGCATGTGGGGTTGAGGATGATTGTGAAGCGCGTCTACATACATTTTTATTATTGGCGATACTGATATAAAATGATATATTGTTGTAACAACCAGGTACTCATTTTAAAAACACCAATGTTAAGTATTTTCTGTATTCCAGATAAAGGCGAAGTACTATCAATTTTAACGAAAATGTTATGTTTAAAAACATCATTCAGTATATTCTGTAGTCATACAGTTAAAGTGGATGTCTTATATGGCGAGATGGGGGCAATCATGCGTTAAGGTCTGGAAACATAGTATGAGGAGTCTTCAAATTTAAACTGGATTTCATTTATAGAAAAGGTTTTTACAATATTACAACAATGACAACTATCCCTTTTTAGTGTAGTTCCCTGCCTACGCACCTGCGCCATCGATCCGAAACCTTTCTAAAACCTTCTTAGATGAAGTCTTTGGATTGCACGCGTATCCATTTTTGAACAGCTTCAATAGCGTTTTTATTTAACTAATTTTTCCCCCGCTAAAAATTCTTTTAGTGGCCTAAATAAATAATAATTGGAGGAAGCAAACGCTGAAGTTTGTGTATGGCGTCAATTGTTCTTCCAGCAGCATGAGGGCGAGCATGGTCTTGGATAAAGCAGAAAGAAATTTGTCGCGTTTTCCATTTATTTTTGATCTTCTGATTAACCTTATTACGCAAATGTATTGAAAAATAGTCTGTATTAGTCGTACGACATTCCGTTGGGAAATCAACAAAGAGCACCCCTTCTGAATCTTAAAAAACGTTGCCATTACTTTACTAGCTGATCGCGCAGTTGTGGTTTTCTTTGGTATTGTAGATGTGGTGTAACACCACTGCATGCTTGCACGTTTCGGTTGAGTAGTACAATAACGTTCCCAGGTTTCACTAGTTGTGATAATTAAATCCAAAAATTCATCTCCTCTTATATCGCTGCAGTAAAAAAGAAGTGATTTGTAAACGATTCGATTATGTTCTTCGGCCAAGAAGCGTAGAAACTACGTGGCACTTGCCTTACGATACTCTAACTTTTTTAATGGTGTATTGAACACTTCTGATTTACTTTTATCCGCCCATGGAAATTATTTTTTCTCTACAGTCTCTAAAACATTTCGACCCGACTTTTAGAATGACATTCCGACATCGTAGATATAACTGTCAAAATAATATTATAGCGAGACGATTAATTTCCTTAACACAAAAGTTTTTATAATGAAAATTAAACTGTTACGCTCTATGTACATTTTTAAATATATTCTGAACTTAACAAAAGTGATTATTTGAATTACCGGCTTGACAAACTCAGGTGGATTATTTACAAGTTATTTTAAGACGTTTAATATAATAATAAATTGTGTGTAAGGTGGCGCTCTTGTGCTATGGCATTCGATATTTAGATCTAATTATATTATTGTTTAGATACGTAAGAATTATATTCAATATAGATCAGTATAATGTCACCATTTATTAAATATACTGAAAGAACTTGTGAAGATTTAATCCACGTAATGTTGAATAATCCAAACTGCAACTTCTAAACTGCTAAAGAATTTACGACACTTATATGTGTATCGTAACAACTACACATTGTGATTTATGTATTCAAACGTACCTTGTGTTGTAACAACCAAACTATACGTTGTTTGCTGCTATGTAAACGTAGTTGAATTTAGATATACATTGTCCAGTTTGTTTTCCATGACCAAACTTTATCAGCAATATTAAGGTAATCATATTAAGTTATTAGGTATACTTACTTATATGAGGTTGGTAGCAAAGATTTTTTTTACTTTTGTCTATAGAATATGTCATTTATGCTAATAATAATAATGTGTTTTGTTCATCTTGTCTGAACGTATAAGTGCGAAATATTTAATATTGGTTTTGAATTGAAAATTTACTTATTGAGACACTTCTGTTTCGGCAACTATTTAATACAATAGTAGATTTTACATTTTACAAAAATGGGACAAATGCTTTTGGAGGAACATAGGGTTTTTACATTTTCCTTCGAAAGGTAATGGCAAACCATGCAGGTACTTCTGCTAAAAAAACACACTTCCCGCGCTTCAAAGCCTAAGTTACACAGTTGGTCCTCTTTGTTTGGGTAGATTTATTTACACGCAGGTCATGGTATAGCAGAGAAGATTTTCATGCTCTCGGTAGACACAAATGACTGCAGAGAAGTTCGATGGACATTTCTCATAAAATCTAAATTTTGTCGGAATCCGTATATATTTTCCATAACTTAACGAATGGGATAATAAAACCTGAATGATTTTGCTAAAACATCTTACACTTCTACTGTAAGAAATAAAAGAAAAAAGCTTCCTTCGTGCAGCTTTTGTTCCCTATTGTACTCAGATGTCCCTATTTTGCTGCTGTCACTGTTCCCTTCAATCTTTTGTAAACCATTTAGTTTCGGCTCTTTTCTGCTAACGTAAATACTACCTGCATGAGGTCTTTAGAAACTATTAAATATGTCACTCAAGGAGCAGCAAGAAATGGAAGAAACGTGTGGAAGGAAAGCATTCCATTCAACTTCTATCAGCTTACTAAGATTACTTTAATACTGCTATTGAAATATTTATTGGGCCAGCTGCTGCTCCAATAGATTCAGTTCTCCGCCTTTATGCGAATTTAATTCTTCAGAATCCCGGGAACAGTAATTTTATCATGAACAGATTTTAGAAATACGAAACGTTGTTTTGTATCAAGCAGGAATAGCCTTATATTTATACATTTTTTATGAACGTTTATATTTAGTTATTTTGGTTGAAGTAAGACGATTTCTAAGATGTGCATATTTAAAAATATATTGGAGACTGATAGATCTTTGCACTTTCTTTAATACATTTACTTTCATTGTATTAATGTATGCGTGAATATTGATTGAGATTATATGGATTTTCAGAATAAAGTCGTTATTTAGCTGACCTTATATTTCAGGTTTTATATATTAAATTATATATATATATATATATATTTATATATTAATGTACATACATATCGCTCTGATACCCTATTAATACTAATAATTGTAGTTATTAAATTGGGGAAAATAAAATTAAGTGGATGGTAAACCAACACATTGGGCGCCATTAAAACAATATCAGACTCTTAATAAAGATATCTTCCTCTTGTTGAATATCCAAAATAAACAACTTCTTTATCTCGTAATATTCCATAAATTGTTCATAAAACTTGTATTCGTATAAGTAATATTATAATCTCAAAATTAACTTGAGGTAAATTTTCGAAGTGGGTTTTTCTCTCACAATTATTTCCATTAAATGAAGCATTTTCTTTATTTAAATTTACTGGCGATATTTATTTATTTTTAAATTGAATCTTGTAGATTTAAAAGTTTCATCAAATGACATTGACGTTTGTGTCAAGTTGACAAGACAAATTGAAGATCAGTCCATAAACAGACGATGATCGAAGAAGCAATTGAAGAACAAACGGTAACTTTTCAATGAAAATATGTGGAATTAATTTAGAGAGATTGCTGTACTTTATTATGAATTACTCTCTGAGAGCTTAATATACAGAACACCAATATCAAGATTAATCTAATTTACATAAAATCATAAAACCAATTTATGTTGTTGCATACTATACGCACTGCTTTTTACATTAGGGTCTCCTGCGGGGCTACTAACGTACCTTAAAATTAGCTACAATAAGTTTTCTATTGTCCTTAGAGCTACACCTATAAAAGACCTTTCTGTTTAATTAGTAGACAACCTATCCAAGATAAAGTGAAAAACGATAGGAAAATTAACAATTACCAAAGTAGGGCAAAAACAGGGTAAAATCAACGTACGTTTATGACACATTGGAAGTTTTTCATTTTATTTCAAATTACCATGTTTTAGGAATATCAAGCATATAACCTTAGTGTGAACAGTTATCCAATTTTCTTAAAATACGAACAACGCTGTAACCAATTTAAGTTTTCATATATTATACGTATTACCTTCTACAAAGTTTGCAGTTTACTTTCCAGCGTTCAGGTGGACGGTCCTGAGCCTCGGGATGAACAGAGACGGGAATATAATGGCTTGCCGATGTAGAAAATTTGTTTTGATTTTGAATTTAAGGTCAGTGTAGGATCTCCTACGGAACTGCTAAACTATCTTAAATTTAGCTAAAATTAGTTTTTTGTATTACCGTCATAGTTTCATTAATATGAGCCATTTCTGCTTAATTAGGAGACAAAATGTCTAACATTGTAATAAAGTGAAAAACGATAGGAAAATTGCCAAGAGGTTATGATAAACATTTACCAAGGTACCAAGGAGAAAGGAATATAATGGCTTGTCTATGTAGAAGATTGGTTTCGGTTTTGAATTCCAATGTCAGTTTAGGATCCCCTACGGGACTGCTAAAGTACCTTAAAAATAACTAAAATTGGTTTTTTGTATTACCGTCGTAGTTTCATTAATATGAGCCATTTCTGCTTAATTAGGAAACAAAATGTCTAAGATTGTAATAAAGTGAAAAACGATAGGAAAATTGCCCAGAGCTTATGATAAACATTTACCAAGATACTAAGGAGAAAGGAATATAATGGCTTGTCTATGTAGAAGATTGGTTTCGGTTTGGAATTCCAATGTGAGTTTAGGATCCCCTACGGAACTTAGTAGTAAACGTTAGTATGGAAAAAAAGGGTAAAATCAACATACGTTTATGATACATTCAGACTGCCTTCAATAGACATTTTAGTGTTTATGCCAATGTTGAACCAACCCAGCATATGTGTCATTTCTCTTATGTGGATGGAAGGATATGATGGAAACTACGGCAATGAGAAGACTGATGGCATTGCGAGACTGGCCTCCGAACAATCTATTTGGGAACCAGAACCCGTTATTCCTATAGCCCTGAGGACATTAAGCTTTATGCTATATCAAGAAACCCTAAAAAAGCTTCACACGAATATGGGTAAACACTGAAAGTTGTCGTCATCCAAGGGCTGCTATTTCTGCACCCTCGCCAAAGACAGTCAAATATTGTTTGTAACTGTGCCGAAAGAACCTGCAACTAGTTGTAGGTATCTTATTTGGACACTGAACCCTAAATCAACACATGCACAGGATGGGCCTGGCGGACATCCCAAACTGCCGAGGACGCAATGGGGATAACGAGAAGACAGAACACGTCCTGTGTCACTGCCCAGCTCTTGCAACAATCAGAGGATCCATATTGGAGGACTTCTGGCCGGATATGGCCGAAATCAGCAACACCCCAGGGGGGTCCTGAAGTACATCCAGAGGATTGGATGGTTTGGGTGATGCTCAAATCGGGGTGCTGCTGGGGAGGCAGCCCACCTACTTGGTCTAAGTGCACCTGAGTTAACTCACCCTCTCTGATCTTACAATGACAATGATACATTCGGACTAAATTTAGTGAAGTTTCTTCACTTTCTTTCAAGCTACCATCAATAAAAATCAATACAATAATCCTAATTACGGAATTTATTTAATGTTTTTACAATCAGAACAACGCCAAGATTCTGTAGCCGATTCATGTTGTCGTATACTCTAAGCACTTTCTTTTACATAGGCTGTAGTTCGCTTTTAGGCATTCAGGTAGACGACTGCACGCCGAGGGAGGTACAGTACAAGAATTATAATGGTTTCTTGATGAATAACCTTTTCGATTTGATTTTGAATACCAAGGTCGATTTAGGAGCCCTAAGGGTCTACTAAAGTACCTTAAATTTAGCTACAATAAACTTTTCTGTTGCCATCGTAGCTACTGTAATATGAGACTGTTTTGCTTACTTAGTAGACATTATAACATTTTACCAAAGTGAAAAATGACAAGAACTTATGATAAACAATTACCAAAACGACAAAGGAATATTATCAATTGTACACAAAGGAAGGTACTCTAGATTTTAAATTCACAATCCCATTTAGGATCCCCGCAACTCAATTATTTAATAGCTAATGATGGTGTTTTTTTGGTGCTTATGTTTGCTTAAATAACAGTACTATATACCATAAGATAATATTGTGACTAAATGTTGAATCAAGCTAACGCTATGTATATTCTGGTACTTAACAAGTAGGCGTTCACATGGGATGAAACACAGCTAAATCATCTTCTTAGTGGGAGCATGTGTTAATTCAATTCCTTCTTCTTTTTCAGTGAGTAATGCCCACACCCTATGCAAGTATCAGTTTCTCTTTACCTATGGACTGTTTAAATATGAATAATATTAAAAAATCCTAAAAATTGTATTGGAAAATGCTTTCAAAGCGTTTTGGTCACAAGTCTGTAATTTAGTAAAAAGTAAATTAGGTTCTATGAATAACATCAAACGATGTTAGATTAACATTAATGCTCCATTCGCATTGTACATTAGCGCTATTTATAGTGGCGACTCTGAAATTGCTGCGGAATGTTGAGAGGTTTTCCTGCGAACAATTACAGTAGCGAAATGCAGGAACGCATTTAAGTATGTTTTCCCTGGCGCAGTAAAACCAGTCAGAAATGACATACGAGCAAACTTAACCCCGGTGTGAACTCATACAACAAAAATTTCACACTTCTAAAAGCGTTCGTTACGCGTATTTCGGTGGAGGTTTACGCGTTACGGCCGTCCGGGTTTATTACCGCAATAATTATCGACGCATATTTCCATCGCTGGAGCAAGGAGTAATGCCACTGCAGGCTGAATACGGAGTTGAAGTGTTGATTGTTCACTCCATTTACAGACCAAAAGCCTCGTTGACAAAGGCGATCGCCTGAAACGGACACAATCCAAGTGTCGGAATGCTTAACTGCTTACTGGTGATTGATGGGAAACAGATTTTGTAAATGGGACATACATAGTTTGCTAGAGTAAAGATAGCCAAACTACGATGCGTTAGTCACTACTAGCGATTTACAATGTAACTACAGCGAACAAAATTCACCGAAAAGTTTCGATTAATATTTTTTTATGCAAAAATACGAGGAAAATTCCTTGCTAGCATTACACAAGATAATCCATAATATTTTAAATAAACATTGGCCTAGGAACATAAATTGTGTACTTTTATTAAGTGGAAGGGTTTACACTTCCCGTGGTTTGGAGCCCACGTTAAGCTGTAGGTCCTCTATGTCTGTGGTACTTTAAAACACAGGCCTACGAATGAAGATCGCTTCGTCTGTAAGAGACAAACTATTCAAAAAAGAAAATACCGTTTATAACATTTAATACTATTACATACTTAACAGTTTTTAAAGTAAAGTTGTGTTGCTACGACGGTTTTTACTCTCTTGAATACAAAATATTTAGTTCTCAATATAACAATTTACAAATAATGAATATGCGTAGGGGTAGTTATTCTCAAATGAAACGTGTTATTGTGTGTAGTGGTTGATTTTTAGACTGCATGATCAATTTGGATCTTTGCAATAGTTCTTTGATGATTTTACAGTATTAGGTGTTGCAATTCTAAGAAGTGGGCGAAACAATTACAAAAATACCTACCAATTTTTTTTGAGCTGCTAAAACAAGACACATTTGAGAGCCAGAGCGGAAGACAATTTACGAGAGAGCAGTCTGTGTAGATTGCAAAAACCACAAATCGTTTTCTAAAGTAGCGCATTTCACCATTTTTACTTCTTTTCAAATGTGGATAGTAGAAAACTTATAGTACATTACAGCGCAAAAGTCTGTAAGTGCATTTTCTCAATGAGAGTAACATACAGATACTAGATCATAATCGACGTCTATCTGTTCCTTTAGTCTTTGAGTCTACGTCGTTTTTATTATGATGCGAAAACAAGACATGCTAGAGAGCCAGAACACAAGACCACCTACTAACGCATATGCATATTTGCAGATATATATTACATGGAGACTAAACTATCAGAATGTATGGGAGCACAATCTGTGTACATCACAAAAATCACAAATCATGTTTAAGGGTAGCATTTTGCCATTAATACTTTTTCCAATGCGAATAATGGAAACATTATAGCATATTACAACATACTTGACCTGTAAGGTACTGTTTCTTAATGAAAATAACATATAGATACTAGACCAAAATCGAGTATCTACGTTATCTGTTTCTTTGGTTTTTAAGTTTACGTTGTTTTTTTATTAAGCTGCGAAAACAAGACAAGCTCGACAGTTGGAGCGTAAGACCAGGTAGTTATGGAATGTATATTGGCTGCCACTAACATTATCACAATTTATGAGAGCACAATCTGTGTAGATTGCAATAACCACAAATTATTTTTTTAAGTAACGCAGTTCACCATTTATACTTGTTTTTAAATGTGGATAGTGCAAAAGTAGTAGCCTGTTATAGCATTACTGGTCTAACAGACTGCAAGGTAGATTTTCTCAGTGCGGATAACATACAGTTACTAGATCAACATCGAGTATTTGCGATACCTGGTTCTTTGGCGTTTGAGTCTACGTCGTTTTTATTGTGCTGCGAAAACAAGACACATTAGAGAGCCAGAGCGCAAGACCACCTACTAACAAAATGCATATTCGCAGATATACACACACACACACACACATATATATATATATATTGCATAGAGAATAAACATCTACTATCAGAATTTATGGGAGCGCAATCTATGTATAATGCAAAAATCACAAATCTTTTTTAGAGTAGTGCATTTTGCCAATAATACGTTCTTCCAATACGAATAGCGGAAAAAATTACAGTATACTTGACCTGTAAGGTATTGTTTCTTGATGAGCATAACATAGATACTAGATCAAAATCTAGTACCTATGTTATCTGTTCCTTTGGTTTTTAAGGTTACGTTGTTTCTATTGAGCTGCGAAAACAAGACACGCTCGACCGTCAGAGCGTAAACCAGGTAGTTATGGAATTTATATTAGCTGCCACTAACATTATCACAATTTATGAGAGCACAATCTGTGTAGATTGCAAAATCCACAAATTCTTTTTGATGTAGCGCATTTCACTATTTATATTTGTTTTCATATGTGGATAGTGGAAAAGGTATAGTATATTACAGCATTACTGGTCTGCAAGATACTTTTTCTCAGTGAGGATAAAATACAGTTACTAGATCAAAATTGGGTATTTACGATATCTGGTTCTTTGGTGTTTGAGTCTACGTCGCTGTTTATTGTGCTGCGAAAACAAGACACACTAGAGAGCCAGAGTGCAAGACCACCTACTAACGAAATGTATATTCGCAGATATATATCGCATGGAGAATAACCTATCAGAATTTATGGGTGCACAACCTATGTACATTGCAAAATCCATAAATCTTTTTTAGACTAATGCATTTTGCCATCAATACTTGTATTCCAATGCGGATAGGGGAAAAATTATAGTATATTACAGCATAACTGGTCTGTAAGGTACTTTTTCCCAATAAGAATATATTGCAGACCTGTCTATATCACAATAACCACAAAACTTAGAAAAAACCCTGAACAACTGTATGAATGAAACCTCTGCAATAAGTTGAGGTTATGGTCTTTAACGCTCTATAACGAGCACTGTAAGCAATCCGTGTAATACATCGAATAACGTAAAACAAACTAAATTGCCTGTTTGATTTTTCAGATCGTTTGTTGTAATCATTTTGTAGGTTGCAGCAAAATTTATTGCGTTTTGTAAACATGATTTATTTAAATCAAAGAAATTTAATCAATTTGTCTATACTCAGTGCCCCATACATCTTTTGTTGTATCGTAAACTTTTTAATTGAACTTTTCTATTACCTCATTAGCCAATACACTCGTTTTTTCATATTCTTTTCTTATCATTTTATATTATTGTACTCCTATAACTTTTTTTTTTCACACATTCATACTACCGTCCCCCCCCCCCGGAACCGCTTTCGCATTACCTCAGGGGGGTGCGGGCGTCCCTTAAATACTAAACATTCATGCAACATGCACCCTAAACTTAACTAACCAAATGCGGTTGCCCCAGTCGGGATTCGGTCGCCCCAACGGAGCAACCGCATTTAGTGTGACCTCGAGTGGCCAATGCGTTCTCGCACTCGACCACCGCGGTCCCTGTACTCCTATAACTGGGGAATAATATTGATACATTCTTATGTCATCCTGTCCTTCTGTACAGTTCTTGGATGGTACAAACGGTCTCTTAAATATTGTGTGGTTAGATAGGGAGACACAAATAGTGTACCGGGGAGATCTTGTAAGCCATAAACCTCTACTTATTAAATCATCGTAAAAGAAACTCTTGCAAATAATGTAATTTTTCTCTCGCTGAAAGTTGCCAAGTTATAGTATAGCAATAGTCATATTATGCAGTTAGTTTATGCAAATGTAAAAAATAGTGGCCGTGTACATCTTCCCAGGATTAGATTCTTAAAAAAAATATTGAGCCAATCAATCTTCTACGAGAACCGATAATCAAAACTTTACCTTTCACTGGGTGTAGAGGAGGTTCTTGAAATATATGGGGATTGCCACCACTCCACATTCTAATTGGTTGTGGTTTCGCCTAGCCAGAAAGATGAAATCAAGCTTCATTTAAATAAAGTCTATTTTAAATAAAATACGTGCTTGACGGTAGCAATTTTTGAAAAATATGCATTTTGTATGAATACTATTTCTTCACTATTTTGTTCCAAGTCCCATAGGATAACTTCACCCCCGTGAAGGTTTGATTAAAGATGTAGGTGATTAGTGGATATCCGCTGCTTTA
Organism: Limonius californicus; assembly: GCA_014611495.1. NCBI lineage: Eukaryota > Metazoa > Arthropoda > Insecta > Coleoptera > Elateridae > Limonius > Limonius californicus. The sequence goes on along the minus strand of JABXWE010000203.1, from coordinate 36,061 downwards.
CATGCTCAATGGTCTGTTCATTAAAAATGCGTCTGCCACTTCCACATTTATGTGATACACTGCCTGCGATTTCAAATAAATTGACAGTACTTTTAAAGCCCAGATTCAAATGAAGCCATTTAAGGAAACTTCTGGCGAAACTCGTCAATATTTACGAAACTCAATAATAAACATTTTATGTTGTTCAGTGGAAGCCATTTTAGATTATTGTAGCAACTGAGCTGAGCTTTATAATTTGACAATTGTTAGGTAATAATAATCACAACAGTCTGAATTAATCAAATACACATATTTTGTTTTGTACAGGCAACCTTCATAGAAAATTTTCTTAAACGTAGGAGATTACATTGTTAACTCAATCAATCAATGCTGTTATGCATATTTAACCTCACTTTTTCGATGGTTTTTTGTTCAGAAGCGAATAATGTTTGTGCGGTTTTATATAATCGTTTCTATATTTATTTTAGATGTAACTGTTACTCTGATTAATAAAGGTGCAGTTTCTATACGTCAGCAAGAATAGAACTAGGAATACTTTTTGTTAAAATAATAAATAGATTCTTATTTTATATTATATTTTTAATATTTGTTTAAGCCGTACATTAGTTTCTATGTGCATATAAACATTGCAAATACAATAAATTAATGATTTATGTATACTTTGAGCTGGGCATCCCTTGCTACATATTAGATCTTGAAAAGTATCAAAATAGTCATGCCAAGACAATGTAACATACATAACTTATACATGGGCGTACCGGTGAAAATGTGTTTTCATTTTAGTTCCCGCCTTTAATTGGATGCTTGCCCAGTGCTGTTCAATTTGGGATTCATAAACCTTCTGTCTTATCAGCTCCTGTGTGTGTGTCTGTCTCACTTTTCTTTGAATAATTGCAACTGCCACGCCTTCCATTACGGTTGGTTTTTACAATTACATTTTTTATCAAAATATTATTTAAAAATTCGGTGGACTAAAGTGAAAAGGGAGGTTATGTTTTAGGCTATCACTGTAGGGTGGGGCTAGAGGATTCAGTATTTTTTGCAGAACATCAATTATGATTTTATTTTAATATTCTTGCAGAGATAGAAATTTGGTTAAATGGGCAGAAATATTCAACATCTCGAGAACTATTAGATTCAACATTCAAAGTCTAGTAATTTTGCTTAATTTTCAGTACATAATTCAAAATCCGATTATTATGTAGTTTATGAATCGCTAATTATTATCTTACATATAACTCAATTTGTTTCGAAGATATTGATATTAACATTGAACCACTGGAAACGTTCTCATTTCACTTTCTTCTAACGTTTGGTGGGTTTACTTTCACAAATAACAGAGTTGTGGACGTAGGTTCTGAACAATTATTTTTGAAGTAGGTTGCGAATCCAGAAGCAATAATTTACATCGGTTTTGGTTTTAAAGAAAGGCGCAAGCTCAAAAATTTATGTTATTTGGACTGAATGTAATGAACTGTATACAGGGTGGGCTGGCTAAGTTATCCTCCCTTAAAAGTGGTTAACGCAACCCCACATACATATAAAACAGCAACTGAGATTATTAAATTTTTTAGAGCATAGAAATGGATCGTAGTTGCTTTCTGTCAAGTTGATCTACTGTAGCAATTAACTGTTTTAATAATATTAATTATATTAGTATTTAAGAAGAACAAGTAGCTATTGGTGCAATCGACTAGAGTAAAAACCAAGCAAGTGAGAAACACAAGAAATGAATAGCAAAGTTATATTTTATTCAGTAAAGTTTCGAAACTGCCTCCATACACGTCTCCACATTTTCTAATTCATTTTGAAAACGATATTCGGACTCGAGCAAGTCTGTCAGGTGTAACTGACAATTTTGTAAATAATACTCATGGGAGTTTCGTTATAGTGTTTCTTTAATTGTACTCCAATAGAAAAGTCTAGTGGAGTGACATCGCAATTTCTGGGTGGCCGTAAATGCGCAGCTCCTCTTCCAATCCAATCTACTCCAAATATATTATTTAAGTACTTCCCAACAATCAGCTGTAGTGAGCAGAACAGGCATCTTGTTAGTACCATAGATTTTGCTGTAGATTGTGTTTTACATCTTGTAACAACCCCGGTAAAATATTAAAATTTTATGGAACAAGTGTGGTTCATTAACAAACAATACCCAATTTAAACAGGTGGATCCAAAAGACGTTTATTCTAAAAGAAAGTAGGAAAGTAGAGGGTTATTTTCGTGCTGGTCGTACAGCTAAGTAACCTGATAGGGATGCACTACATTTGCTTTCAGAATTCTTTTAATGAAATGTAGTGTATATGGGAAATGTTTGTCAGGGATATTCAAAAGCTCGCTTCCGTATTCGGTTGCCACTTTAATCCTGTTCAAGGTAACAAGCCAGGGGGGGGCGACGGTTTAGGTATTCTCCGAGGTACCAGGATAGCAGGGTGTAAGCGTAGGTTTTCGGCCACCCATCGAACTGGTGACCATTGCCTAATTTTGAATACTGTTTGAGCGGTACTCGCATTTGTGCGCCACACTGTTCGCTTATTCTTCTAATTGAAATTCTATTAATATCCATATTTGTGCATAGATCTCTTTGAGTTACATGAGTATTTTCATTCATTACTTGCAACTCGGTTAATAGATTTTGTATGTTCGGTATGGGCCTATATCTTCTGAAATTAACAAATATACGAGAAGGCGTTTCAGGGCGTCTAAAATTTTTCAGAGGGTGGTCTTCTAGTTAGATAGCGCTTGGTGTATACATTGTGTATTGCATCCGCATTTCTGCAGCGTTTACCAACAATAAGCAACAAATACGTGTTCTTCCTTGAAATTAAATTTTAAGTATCGGGAGTATTCCATTTAGTTTTGTCATAGGTAGGCAATATTGATCGATTTAATTAAACTAAGGGGAAAATTTTAATTGCCACGCTATATGTATGCCGGGTGGCATCAACTATTTTTAATGGGGGACAACTTAGTTGCGCCATCCTGTATACGATTTAATCTGTTTCTACATAAATTTTTGCAGTCGAGGTCTAGTTTAATTTTGGAAATATTGTTTTCAAAGTAGTTGCTTGGTTAATTACTACAATGCAAAATACAAAGTATTTCTTTATGACCTAAGAAAATATTGCTCTTCATGTTATCTTTGGATTTTCATATTATAAAACAATGGTTTTGGTGGTTTAGAGTCCAAGTAAAAGTTTTTGAAAATGGGTGGTGAAAGACATTACGTTTTATATATTGTATGAATAGCAATTTTTGCTTGAGGCGGCCGTGGGCTAGAGGTTAGCGTGTTAGATTTCTATGCTGAAGGTCCTGGGTGCAATTTCCAGTATCGGAACATCGGATTTTTAACGGCCGTTCTCCCTCGCAAGCCAATGGCAACCAGCGAGGTATTCTGCCTAGTAAATCTTATCTCGAGTAGAAGTGTTTCCACTTCCCGTGGTTCGGAGCCCACGTTAAGTTGTAGGTCCTCTATTTCTGTGGCACTCCAAACGCGCAACACAGGTGTAGGAGAGAAGATCGCTACGTCTCGTAAGAGAAAAAGCACTCTAAGAAGCCTTTGCTTAAAAGTATGACAAGAACAGAACTAAGGTCGTTTATAAAGAACATATACTGATAGTTCGTCCAAAGCATTTTTTGACCTTTTACAGAGCAGTATGTTATTTAATTTGCAATGCACGATATAAAGTAAAAGTGAGTATAAGGAAATGTATAATAATTGGAAGGTAGATACAAGCAAGGCTCCATTGAATGTATTTCTACCTATTTCAAGGATGTTTATGTGAAGGTATCATTAATACTATATCAAAAACTACCAAATTTATATCACAAAAATAAGTTTTCATTCCCCTAACAATTCTTTCGTAAATGTAATTTTTAAGGAATTGCCATTGAGAATATCTGCGTCTTAGATGCGACTATTTCAAATACCAGTTTTCTTGAAGTATTGCCAAATTTCTGTTGAAGGTTTTGCACCGCAATAAAGTATTAACAATTTTTGATATTTTAATATAGTTTTGCTTTTTAATTAAACAGGAAGTTCATTTCCTGCACCAACTCGTTGCTTTTAGAATCATCAAAGTAGGTTAACGTCAATATTTATGTAAGTACGTTCTATCTATTCACCATCTTGCCATATTCTTGTATATCACTTTATGTAATGACCCGAAGATACGTCGATTTTAGTCTTACGAAATTAAAATGTCATGAAGTTTGAATTCTAAACCGTTGAACTAGTCGTACATTTAGGTATTAGTTTTATTAGTATCAGTAAATAAGGATTAGTTGGAATACTTTCCATATTTTCTGATGTATAACACTAAAATTAAAATCTACCAATTGTATCAAATCAAATTAATTAAAAAATTGTGAATGAATTAACACAGATGGTCTTTATAAAGTTTCCAGAAATAACGACCAGCAACAACAAAGGTAAGAAAAAGCTGAGAGGCCCCAGTAAAAAAATTTAATCCTGTACATCATGTATTAATATCTTCCAATGTTTATTTTGTTCGTTACGTTTATTGTGCTGCCTCTTGTTACAGTAGTAAGTTATTCTTCATTTACAATATCGGCGCGAGAGCTATTAAATTGTCGTTATTGGCCTCTTAAGTTGGAGAAACGGTGTTACCTGAGTGCCAGTACTATAAACAGTATTTTATAGCTAAGGTTAGGCTTCAATTAAGTTTGTGTGAAAAATAGTGAAATACCAACTGCAATAACTACTGTAATTCTAATTTTAGTATTGCAAATTGTTTTTTAAAAGTAACAGTCATTCACCTAAACTTTCCAAATGTTACTTAATCGAAAATCTTAAACTTGTTCATTGGTTTATTAATAACCAAGTGTGTTAGTTGTTATTAATGACGAAAAACTCATTTCCTTGAGGGGTATTTCATATTTTGATCGTTATATTTGCAGTCTAGCCGTTTATTATATGGCATCAGACCATACAACGTTGGTATAACCGTGAAATTGCTATTTTTTACTACCTAGTATCGTAGGTCGTGGTAGTTGCGGTTTGCAAGCAATTTTATTAGTTCTTTGTAAGACGATAATTGCGGTAGTAGTAACGAACCTACCCACATTTGCATTTGTGATATAATCCATTTTTAACTACTATTAAAAATTAATAACAGGTGTAATAAAAATAACTAGTAGGTCATCCTTTGTTAATTAATCACTTAGATTATTTTTGGCATACCAGAGCAGCGGTTCTTAAACTGTTTTCTTCACGACATACCCGCTAATCGAACATTTCCTTCGGACGTAACTAATAAAGCGATTCGGCAAATGATCCACGGAAATATAATCAAAGGAAGGGATTGAGTACTCAACAAAGCTTAATTCAAATCGACTTACTGATTCTACCGAATGAATTCAAAGCTATAATCAAGCTAAAATCCGAAGAACTTTAGACATAACAAAATTTTGATCTTTCAGAATTATATCAACAACGTATGATCTTAATTAATTTAGTAATTATAAGAAAAACTAATTTTTAAACAAGAGTTTTATTTTATTCACTTTGCAACATATATAATTCGTATGGGCTAGCGCCTTTGATTTGATCTGATGACTACTGCCATATTCGTAGCCGGGACCGGCGGCTTTAACGTGCCCCCAAAGCACTGCCAATAACTGTTAATTGTACCATTAAGCGGGCCACCCATGCAAGTAGTGACCAGAACCTGTGTTACTTAGTTTTGGTAATCGTTTGACTTGCACCAGCAGCGTTTGGATATTTGACCGACTAGTCACATGAAATGGTATAAATAAATTCAATATCAAAAAATTACATTGTGCTAGATAAATAGTGCTAAAACTATAAAATTACAGAATATTATAAATATGGTTGTGAACATAAATAAATAATTTTCTACTCAAAATTTTCTGTTATATATTTATCCTAGGCTCAGTATTCAGAATAGATTAGTTTTTATTGCAATACTGTTAATTCCACCGTAACAACATTGTTAAGGCGGTAAATATTTGCTCATTATATCCGTTAAACGTTATATCCAGAAAAATTCAAATTATAATTAGCAGTAGTGTTTATCGTGTTTAATAGCAACAAATATACAATTTTACATTTAAACTTTAAAATTCTCGAGATTACGCTTAAGAACGTTTATTGAACTGATAAAGTAATCTTTTCAGGGTTAGACCGCGGCGTCGTGGAATTGAATGATGCTGACGTTTGGCTAACCGCTGCAGGTAGCATTAACAACGCGTAATGAGTCCTGGACTGTCGGATCCGGCATTTATAGGGTTTTTTTTAGCAGTGGTGGACTCGATTGGACTCAATTAAAAAAACTTGAATAGTTTTAATTTTCATAAAAGCCATTGGTTCAGGATTATCTCAAGTGCGGGTTAGTTTTAAATAGGTAAATTGTGACATACGTTATTTGAATGGTAATCTTCAGAATATGTTCCGGGATAGGTTCGTTTATGGGTAAATATTTTGCTATCTACATAGTATATAAATGCTAAAAATAATTTAAGCGTTGCTCGTTGTATCCAGGACGAGTAATCATTGTAAACACGAAATACAATATAGTAAACAATGCAAATGTATTACTTATTTTAACCTAATTAATCTAAAAAACTATAGGGTGGGTGATTCACGGGAGGTACTCTCCTGTGAATCACCCACCCTACCTACCCATCCTACTATTCGGAGAATAGGCAACCAAAAATACATATCAAAAGTTACTGGGATATGTAAATTATTTTTGATGGCATTATAAATCAGAGATGGCTGTTTTCTATGTTTGATAGTTTAAGTGGCTTAAGTAATGCTTATTCAACTCAAAGGTTGAATAATATGCAAGCCAATGCAGAAAAACCAAAATGATGAACAGTTATTTAAATTTTCTTCGTGGCACATTGCCAAGTTGATTTAAATACAAGGCGGAATATGCCATACCATCAAGATGCCCCCCCCCCGCGCACCATCATGAAAACTGTCAAGTATATCAAACAGGCATCTTTGATCCATAAAACCTTCAATAAAAACGTTGACATCGCAGAACTTTGCCTTCTTCTTCATCTTCTTCTTCTTGATATTGGCATTTTGCCTGTTTATATCTGGATTTAGCTCTGTTCCTGCGATATGGACTGCCAACTGTCGCGCCACCTTTTATGTGGTCTCCCAGGTGGTCGTGTCCCGGTGTCCCGTTTGGTTTTTTGTTTTTGACTATTTTTGCTAGTTTGCCATTTTCCATTATGTTTACGTGTGCATTCCACATTCCTTTCTGTTCCTCGTCCATCGCACTATATCTTCTGTTTTACATTCGTCTCTGATGTCGATGTTTCTTCTTCTATCCCTTAGTGTATTACCGGTAATTGTCCGTAGTACCTTCATCTCCGTTGTTCTAGTTAGTCTCTTTGATGTTGCTGTTCGGCTCGTGCTTCAACGGTGTATGTCATAATGGGTCTCACGTCTTGCTTTAGATGGTCATCTCCTTGTTTTCCCATATTTCATTTTTTTAAATTCGGACATGGCGGGTGCTTTGTTAATTTGGTGCCTAGCTTTCTCAGTAAGGGCACCATAGCTCGAGATCTTTGTTCCTACGTAATTGAAGGACATAACTTGTTCAATTGGGCTGTCGTCGATCGTTAATTAGCATCCGATTGGTTCTCGTACCATGGTTAAACACTTTGTTTTGCTTTTCGATATTATCATGGTATAAATTTCAGCTTGCATCTTAAAAGCGCATAGTAGCCTTTGTAGGTCTTCCTCAGATTCCGGAATTAAAGCTGGGTCGTCTGCATAGCATATGATTTTTATGTTATGGTTTCGAGTACCTTGGTTTTTACATGGTCTATAATTTTGTCCATTATTGTATTAAACAGAAGTGGGCTCAGACTATCGCCTTGGCGTATTCCTGAGTCCATTGCTATTACGTTCGTTAGTTTGTTGTTAACTCTGGTAGTGCTATTAGTATTTAGATGTTGGATGATGTTTATATATTTGCTTGGTATTTCTTTTTCTCTCAGTGTTTGCACACCACCTGTTAGTTTTATTCGGCCAAACGCTTTTGTAAGGTCAATAAAGCATATGAACGCAGGTGTATTGTATTCTAACGCCTTTTCGATGATCTGACGTAAAATAAAGATGGCATCCGTGGTTGACCGGGTTGCGGAAGCCTCGTTGTTCCTCGTTGATCGGGATGATGTTGCCTATTTCTGTTGCTATTATACTTGTCATTAATGTCACTGTTGAACTTAATAGTGTTATGCCCTTGTAGTTAGATGGGCCCTTCTTGTCTCCTTTTTGCAGGTATTTTTTGGTGTTCCATTATTTTGTTCATCAGTTTAGTTAATTCTGTTATAAGGGCATTGCCACCATATTATATAAATTCGTTGGATATAGCTTCTCCGTTCGGTGTTTTCCTGCTTTTTAGTTTTCTGATGGCGTTTCTCATTTGATCCTCTGTTATTGTGGTGTTTTCTTCTTCGTCACGGTTGTTATTTCCTTCTTCCCGTTCTTGAGTCAGTTCCATTACTCTTATTATTTCTGTGTTATCGACGCAGAATTGTTCAAAGTATCTTACCCAGTTTTCCTCGCCTATGGACTTGATTTCTATGCATTCGTTGACCATATTTAGTCCTCTTACCATTCTCCATATCTTTTTTTGGGCTCCATATATGTGATGGTTGGATTTCGTTTTTGAATTTTTGGTTTCACGTATCCTGGCATTTACGTTATTTCTTATTTCGGTGTAATTTGTATATTCTTCCTGTGTCTGTTTGCTCCTTTATTGTAGGTAAGGTTTTCTTTTGTCTTGTGTTATTGTTTTAACCTCGTTTGTGAATCATGGGGCAAGTTCCAATAGCTTCTATGGCTGCGCTGTGTATATTTGTGTTTATTTTTCTCCAGTCTTGTTCTGCATCGTCTATCTCAGTGATTAGGTTGGATGTGGTCTTTTGTTGTAGTCGCTTCTCGTACAAGGTATGTGTACTTTCGGTTATAAATGTTGTATTTTGTGACCAACTCCGGTGGTTTTCTCTTGATAGGTTTTGCTATAATCCTCATTTTGCATAGGGCCAGATTGTGATCCGAGCCTGCATTCGTCGATGTTAAAATTCTTACGTCTATGGTTTGGTGTGGTTTAATCATTCTATTAGTGATTATGCAGTCTATGATAGATCTTTGGTCTTGGCTGTTGGACCATGTGTATGTGTGTTGCCAATTTATGTGAGTTGAAGGTATTGTTTATTCGTAGTTCGTTGTGTGCGCAGAGTTCGACTAGCATTTCGCCTCGTTCGTTTGATGTGTCTTCGTTAAACCTCTGCTTCACTCCGTGTATTACGTCATTACCAATTCTGCCATTCATGTCTGCCATTATAATGATCTTATCGTTTATTTCTAAATGTAATGTTTCATAGAATTCGGTTGCAGTATGTTCTGGTTTGCTTGTGGTTGGAGCATACACTAATATTACGTGGAGTAAATCTTCTTCTTCTTCTTTTCCTTTTAAAGTAGGCAAGATGCCTGTTTTTCTTCACACAACTTTATGGCATGGACTCTGTTGATGTCCACCAGCTCTCTGCCCATCTTTTTAGTGGTCTTCCTGGGTTACGATGTCCTTGTGGTTTCCAATCTCTGGTTATTTTAATTAATCTATTATTACTTGCTCTTTCAATGTGTTCGTCCCAGCATTTTCTTCGCTGCTTTATAAACTTTGTTATATCTGTTACTTGGCAATCTTCTCTTACTACCTGGTATCTAACTCTGTCCAGTCGCGTTTTCCCGATGATCGCTCTGAGGGTGTTCATTTCAGTTGTACGCAGTAATTGCTTTATCCTTGCCGTGTCTGCTCTTGTCTCAGCTCCGTAGGTAAGAATTGGTCGGACAATTGTCTTATATATTTTAACTTTACTTTCTTTGTGTAAATATTTGTTTTTCCAAGTTATGTCTCTCAAATACCCAGAAATTCTAGCTCCCTTTTGTGCCTGTTTCCTTACTTCCCAATATAAGTTTCGTTGACTTGATATCTCTGCCCCTAAATAATTGAAATTCATCACTTATTCTATTGGTTTATCTTCAACTACTAGCTTACAGCGGATTGGTTCCTTTGATAACACCATTGATTTTGTTTTGTCTGTTGATGTGCTCATGTTATATTGTTTTGCAGTCAGGTGGAAATTATATGATAGTCGCTGTAGGTCATTTTCGTTGTTAGCAATAAGTATTGCGTCGTCTGCATAACAAACAATTTGAACTTGTTCTCGGCCCATATTATATCCTCTTAGTTTATTCGTTCTCTGGATAATTTGATCCATAATTAGATTAAATAGTAAGGGGCTTAATGAGTCCCCTTGTCGAATGCCGGTGGCGTTAGGGATCTCTTCTGTCATACCTTCTCCTGTTGAAATTTTCGTTGTTGTTCCTGTGTTCATTTCATGGATTAGCCTAATAAGGTTTGATGGCGTGTTTTTCTCTTGTAAAATGGTTATCACATCTGCCAACCTCACTCGATCGAAGGCCTTCTTCAGATCTACAAAGCATAAGAAGGCAGGCATGTTATACTCGATCGCTTTTTCTAAGATTTGTCGTATTATGAACATCGCATCTATCGTGGATCGGTTTTTGCGAAAGCCTTGTTGTTCTTCACTTATTTTTGCGTATGGTTCTAGTTTTTCTGCGATTATTTTTGATAGAATCTTTTGAGAAGTGATCAGATCAGGAGAGATATGCCTCGATAGTTATCCGGGTTCGTTATATCCCCCTTTTTATAGATTGGGATTGTCAAGCTGCGTTTCCAGTCTTTCGGTATTCTTGCTTCCTTCATAATTATGTTGTATAATTTTAATACCTCGTTTTCTAGATGTTCTCCTCCGTACTTTATCAATTCATTCTGTATATTATCTGGGCCTGGTGCTTTCCTGCATTTAAGGGATCTTATCGCGTTTTGTACCTCTTCCTTTGTGATTTCTATTTCATCTTCATTTTCATCATGTTGTATATTCATGTCTGTATGGAGTAATTCCTTTCCGTATTTCAGTACCACCATGAGTATTCTATCATTGATATACTTGATGTTATTAATATTTTGTTCATATTTTTCATGGACCAACAGACCTACGCTTGAGTTTACTGTTTCGTTTTTATTTTTTTCACTATGTATGAGAATGTAGTTTTGGTATTTTTTGATCTCCTTGCCTTTCTTCCTTGTTTCTGATAAGGCGCATATGTCTATTTGGTGTTCGTTCATTTATATTATTACCTCTTGGTCTTTCTTATTCCATGCCCGTATGTTCCAGCATGCTATTCGTACTTGATGTTGTTTCCATATGTTCTTTTTCCGTTTTCGCGCGTTGATTGTCATCAGTTTGATCCGTCCGGCTGTGTCCAAGGCTTGGTTTCCAGTTCTGTGAGCATTCATATGTTTTTACCGTGGGTCGGGTGCTAGCCTTGCCCACGAACCCTCCTCCTTTATCCGGGTTTGGGACCGGCAGTGGCAATTGCTGAGTTACTCAATCCACCCAACAACTAACCTCAGGCGGAGTTGCAGTACTTTGGGATATGTATTTTTGGTTGTCTATTTTGGACTGTCAAAGGAATAGTATTCATTTATGGTTTACTTAAATAAATTGAATATACCAAGGGTTCAACGGTCTTTCAGTCTTGGGTGGCTGCGGACTGCAGAACGTTTGTCTCAATTTAAGTGATGTTAGTTAGGAATTGTAGAATTTGAATTTTTCAATGTTTATCCACGAACATACAACTTTTATGTTCGAAGGTTATTTTCGCAATAGTCGGTAGGTGAACAACGAGGGCTGCATATATTCTATTCATGCGTGTAGGGGTGGGAAGGGTTTCGAGAAAGATTTCCAAATGTAGACACATGTTCTGTAAACTGTTAGGAATGCAATACTTATTGAACACCCGCTATTTAGTTTGTTGATGCGACGGTATCTTTTCTTCCTGAGTTTATACTAAAGAAGATTGCATAAGTATCAATAAATTATATAATATGTTATTGCTGTATGAACCTGATTTGTTTAGCATTTGTTACTTCTTCAGGCACATCTACAAGGTGCCAAACAATAGAGATAATGGTAGCTTAAATTTATTAATATGGCTGACGGCTAAAATACCTACAGACATGCATTAAAGCTATTACTTACTAAATTAATTTAACAATGTAATAATACTTTGGTGTCAGGTATTGTATTAATTGTCAAAAGTCAAACTGTCTAATTGTACTGTTTGTGATGTCGTCAGAGGTGGTGGAAGTGTCTCTGGTGTCCTGTGCCAGTCGCCTGGTTTATATGGATTCTTCCAAATAATGAACTTGAACAACACATTAAAAACCATTTTTAAAATTTAGTAACCGATTACTAGAATACGCTAGTAGAGAAATTATTTAGATTGATCTTACGCGGTTTATATACATTCTTCCAAACACTATAAGTTTTTAACCAATTTTATAATTTCTAAAATTGTTTAATATATTAAAGGAGCATGATACCAGAGACACTTCCACCAACACTTGCGACACGGCCACTGAACAGTCGTGATGGATTATTTGGACTGTATAGGAAGACATTTAGAAAGGTCTTTAGTGTTGACCCATGTATAAATTTAATGGATTGAATCATTGATTTTTTCAGACACTGCGCAAAAACATTCAAAAAGAGACCATTAATCTTTAAAAAGAGAATGTCGAAGTAGACTAAATGAAATAATTAATAATAATTGTTTCATACCGGAACGGATCATTAAAAACTTTGCGTGGACTTTGACAATTTTTAGAATATTTGTTTAAAAAATGTTTGTCGTCCTCGTTAAGGGGCTTTAGATAAGCTTAAGGGGATCCTAAACCGATGTAGCAATCAAACATTAAATGTAACTTTTTATAAACAAATAATTATATTTGTTTAGTCCTGGAAAGCGAACTGCAGCCAATGTAAAAGACAAGACGTATAATATACGACAAAATAATTGGAATTGTTCTGATTACGTGCATTACATTCTTAAAGGATGATAGTTTGTAATAAGGTGAAAAAAATTATTAAACAAGGGCTGGCTTTGCCGTATTTTTACACTACCTTTGCCAATTTTTTCCGTCAGTTCTAATAAGTTTTACTACAAATTTATCACCTTCTTTCAATCTTGTATATGTTGTTTACTAGCAAGTAGGAAGGTAGGTATATAAATGCACTGTCTTTCACATTGCCTTGAGTTCACTTTACAGCGTTCAGGTAGACGGCCCTAAAACCTCAAAGGGTAACGAATATAATGGTTTGTCGGTATAAAAATTACATTTAATTTTTGATTGCAAGGTCGGCGTAGCTAACCCTTAAGCCCTGTAAGCCAAACTTTTCCCATAATATGTGTTTAAGTATAATTAATTAATATTGTTACTGTAATTATCAGCTAATTGTTAAAGTGTACTTACGTATTTATCTTACTTGTTTATTTCAAGTATAATATGTCCTACTTTCATATTTGTATGTATGGTATACTTCTATTATTCTGAGAATTTAAATATTTGCCGGTTGTTGATGTTAGAATGTCTTGGTACAGTATTTTTAAGGTTATGTTACGATAAGCATATTAACAGATTTGGAAAGACGTTGACAAATATTAGTGCTTTATCATTAAATCAGATCAGTACAATCTATGTATATTGAAATTTTGGAAGGAAAATTACCTTATTTTTCATACTTTAAATTTGAGGCAATATTCTTTCAGATTGTACACAATCTATTACAACATATGATGAAAAACAGTTTGGACTTCCACCCGGGGGAAACTTTACAATTTTGTTACAAGTATGTAATGGCTTTTACTACTTTGCTGCACGTTGCTACTCTGCCATGGATATTTAACATTCCATTGAACAATGCAGTAAAAAATATGAAAGGGGAATATTTTTTGAAAAGCCTGATGCAGGATTCATGTAGGACATTATTTCCAGCCGCGTTTAGTTCGGTAACGTAGGCGATCGGTTAAAATATGACTGATGTTCTCACGCTGTGCACCACATGGAATCGTGATCGGGCCAACACCGCTGAAAAAGGGTAATACCACTAAAAAGAAACCTTGCTTGTAAGTTTTTGCAGATTTATCGCAGTGCATTGGAATAGCACGAGGATATCATGTAAAAAATGATATTAATAGCGTGAGATTCGGAGCATGCAGATAAATATGGATCAATAAAAGTCGACATTAGGATATATAGGTACATGAGTTAGACTATTTGGTCAGTTTTTTAAACGATAATTTGAGTTTTATAGAAGGGGAATTGCTGAAATACACTGTTCAGAACAAATAACGGATATTTAACAACATTAATAATAAAAAACAGGCAGTTAAAATAACACCTGCAAATACTTTTATATTTCAACTGTGCCATTTTTAAACAGGAAACCGAACGCTTTTTGTCGCAGCTAAACTTGTTTGTGCAAGACTTAATGTGATCTTGCCTGTAGGATATAAGTTACAAAGTTGATATGTACGAATAAATATAGAAATCTTTAATTTTGACATTTTATTATTTACAAAAAAACAAACGTTAATAATGCCTATGAGCTCCACGAACAGCTAAAAAGGCTTGGCATCTGGTTGGTATCAATTGAGTCAAATTATCAAAGATATATTATGGAATTGCATCCCATTCCTCTCTGAGGGCAATTTGAAGTACCGAAATTGTACGTGGTGGCATATTTCGTGAAGCAACACTTCCTTGTAATGCATTTTTGATTGGATTACAATTAGGCTACTTTATTGGCGAGTCCATTCCATCAATTTCATCAAACTGATGTTTGCTCGATGTGGACGAGCATTATCCATAAACATGAATTGTCCTCCCAGTGCTGCTACGTAGGGAAGAATTGTGAATGAAATAAAGATTCGCTTGGCCTCCAGTATTCATCCCGACCCATACCATCACATCGCCACCTTCATATTGTGGCCGTTCCTAGAAACATTGTGGATTATACCGTGTTCCGGCCTCAAGCCAAATTAAAAAACACGATTATTTCTGGTTACAAAGTTAATCCTGACTCGTCACTGAAAAACACTCGTTCCCAGGTATTATGGCCCAATTCCTATGTTCCTCTTTCACATTCTGCGGTTTTGTTGTAATTAGTAGTAAGTGGAATGCAAACCAGTAGTCTTCAAGCATATAGACCGACGTCAGGAAGAGGATTTCTTATTGTTTGTATTGATACCAGCCTTTCAGTAGCAGCAGCAAACTCCCCTAGAAGCAGGGTTGCATTAAGAGTTCGATTTCTACGTGCAAGTTGCGAGAGGTAAATATCATCTCTTCAGCGTTGCTGATGCTGGCCGACTTTGTTCTCGTCTTTGCCGAACATTTTCAGTTTACAAATAGCAATTTCAAAGTCGAGAAGTTACACTTTGGCTCACCCCAAACACTTGGCCAACATCTTGTTGTGTTTGTCCATTCTTCAGTTGCCGTATGGTCCTCCAAGCTAATTCAAACAGATCATGGTGTTGTTCCATTCTGAATTGCAATTGAAATTAAAAATCACCACAAGTAACTAAGAAAGTTTACATCTGAGCTGTGACCAAGAGCGCATTGACGTGCGCTTTACTACCCTCCAGCGGCGATCGCGTAAGTTAGAATATTCCAACTACTACGTTATCGATGTGTGTGGTGGTAACTCAGTTGGTAGAGCGCTCGCTTTCTGAGTAAAACGTCGATTCTGGCTTGGGATCGAAACCTAAGCATTACGATACGCAGATTTATTAAAAACTTGTCTGCAACCCACCACATACAATTTACCAATGCGGTTTGTAACTACGGGATCTTAATGCTAAAAACCTTCTCTGGAGTTTCTGTTGTTCGGATTCGACGTTAAAGAGTAGGTCCTCCATGTTTCTACCTTAGCGCTGAGGAGAAACACGTGGAAGAGAGGAGGCCAATGCCCAGCAGTGGGACGAAAAGGCTGTCAATGAACATTCTCGACATTAATTACAATAATTTTGACTACAGGCATCAGATGCTATATATTTGCAAATTATATGCCCGATCTTGAGTCTGTTCCATTACTCCTATTGTTTCTGTGTTGTCGACGTAGAGTTGTTCGAAGTGTCTTCCCAGCCTTCTTCGCATGGGAAGGATGTAAACTGCATTGTTAGTACGTTTAGTTGTTCACAAAATAAAGTTTACCCATACAACAATAAAAATATAAATATTCTTACATTTAAAGATTGATCTTTTAGTATTAACGTAACACAAATATGAGGAAAGGTCACCACGCTCTTTGGAATGTCAAAAGGACTTTAAAGAGAACAAAAACATTTATTCGTAATTTTCCGGTACATTGAATAATTGGCGAGAGACGTATGGGAAGTTTTAATCCTAGTAGTAGCATTCGTATTTTTTGTTGTGTATTTAAATTTTCATGCCAATTCTACCAGCAAATGGAAGCTATTTGTGATTGTACCAACGTCTCTTATTCTTTTATTATGCGACGACTTCTTTTTTAATCTCCTACGCCATCTTCTGTATGTCCTTATTTGTATAGTTTATCAGTTTTTTTGGGATCTTTTCTGTTTCTCATCGTTCCCCTTCGAAATCCTTCCATCTGGCCTAACCATTTCGATAAATTGTAATATTCATTATTAGATCAACTTCTCGGGGACCGCGGTAGAGTAATGGCCACAGCGTTTGGCTTGGACTTATTCTACCGAAGTCGCTCAGGTTCGAATCCTGAGCACTGCACTTTCCCAGGGTGTTTGTGGTGTCTGGGGCATGGGGCTTTTCAATGTTGGGGCATGTTAGGCCTGTGAATAGCACGAAATGTGCTGAGCCGGGGTAAGCTGGGTGGGATGGGAATCTTGGAGTCTTTGGCAACTCCAAGATCCCTTTTGAAAAAAAAAGATCAACTTCTACATGTATTTCTCGTAAGTCATAATTCATCCTAGCTCTTGTTTGTTCTTCCGCCTGTAGATGGTTTGCAATATTTTCCACCCCTATCGTCTGCAGCTCTTCGTTTATACAGATTACTTATTTTGCTCGAGTTTCCCCCTGTTCCTTGCTACCCATGATTCTTCTTCCAATATTCTTTTTGTTGTTCTGTGCTGCGGAATTTTGTTCACATGCGCAAGCATGTCGATCAATGTGTCTTAATGCTTATTACAAGATGTGCTTTTTGTATATTGCTGTTCATTATTAATTCATCTTACGTGTCCCTACCTGTTTTTCCTTCTTCAGTACACAGATCCTTTCTAATATCGTTTACTTCCATATTCGGTAGGTTCACCCTATATAGTCTATCCATTGTTTTGGGTCTCCTTCTGCTTCTTGTTGCAAGTGGTTTCTCTTTCAACATTTGTCTTGTTGTTCTTTCCTAATTGAACCTGTCCACGTAACCATTTCAATCGCTGTATTTTAATGTTTGTTGCTAGATCTAATTTTTCATGGTATTTCCTTATTCAACATTAATATTACAGTTTCATACCTCTTCGTCTCTCTTGCAACTATAAATGTGTGTCAGTATCTTACTCTCAAAGTTGCATTTTAATGTTTAGTTTAGTTCTATATCTGCTTTTTCGTGCATTTCTCTTAACACATAATTCATATTGCACGTCCTTGCTCCTTCTTCTTTCTTCCTTTTTTAGATATTTCGCAGTACCTTACACGTACATTTTAATGCTCTTCTTTTTCCTGTACCTATAGATGTTTTCCAGTATCTTATGCTCTAACTTGCATTTTAATGTTTGGTTCTAGAACTGCTTCTTCGTGCATTTCTCTTAACACATAATTCATATTGCACGTCTTTACTCCTTCCTTCTTGCTGCTTTAGATATTTACCAATGCCTTACTCTCCACACTTACATTTTAATGCTCTTCTTCTTTTCTTCGTCTATAGATGTTTTCCAGTATTTTACGCCCCAACTTTCATTTTAATGTTTAGTTCTAGATCTGCTTCTTCGTGCATTTCTCTTTACACATAGTTCACATTGCACGTCCTTACTCCTTCTTCCTTCTTGCTTCTTTAGATATTTGCCAATATCCGACTCTCCTCACATTTTAATGTTCAGAAGATCCTTTTCAATATCTTCCTCTTCCGTATTCTCAGCCTTTTTACTAGGGTTTTCTTACCATTTTTCTCAGTATTAAATTAGAAATATTGCCAACATGGCGGCCATCTTGTCTCGAACATTTATTTAATTCAAACTTATTTAATACTGATTCCTACAGTCTTACACTGTTTGGTTCAAAATTAGTTTTCATTAAGGCTAAAACTACTGTATACTGTACATAATCAAACTATAATGTATACAAAGTAAATGTAGCTGGGCATTTTGTCCTTCACCTAGTAAATAGATTCTTCCTAAAACTATACGAATATTCTTCACCTAGATTTTCAATATAGTTTGCAATATTTGAAGCGTAAGCCCTCTACAGATCGAGCATATAATTCTAACTACGTTTTTTATTTATAGAAAAATGTTCTGCCCCCACCTACACCCGGACTTTTTTTTCTAGTTTATTGATTATCTTCTCCATATTTTCTTTCGTGGGTGTTTCTTTTGTGTCATTATTTACATTGCCTTCTTTCATTCTTTCCATCAGTTTGATGATTTTCCTTCTCTTCACAATACATTTACAGAAATATTTGGCCTGTCTTTCCATTCTGTTCTATCAGTTCTCCATTCTTATCGGTACAATGTTTTGGTACTCGTTAATAATATACTTTTCTCCATTTTTTGATTTATTTTTAAGATTCCTTTTTTTGTTGTAATATTTTTGAATGTGTATTATCCTTTGCTTTATTCTTTTTTGTTAAAATCCGTTTACTATGTCGACTTGTTTTTTGATGATTTCTTTCGCCATATTTTCATTATTGCCTATCTTTTAGCTGTTATCGTTTGTTTTCACTCCTAACAGAACCAACCTTAAGATTGTCCTGAAAATTATACTATAAAATATATTTGCTCAGACTTTTGTTTACAATATACTAACCTTATCCACTGGATTTGCAAGAGTGCCGCAAACAGTTCTTAATGAATTTTAGATTTGTATACCTAAGAAATACTAATAATACTTAACAGCAATAATAAATACTACGTTCTTGGCTAACGTCACCTAGGGGTGTAACATCTAGAATGATATAACTTCCTATGTACATATTTTACTTCCAATTCAATTTTCTGGGAAACCTTTATCTAAAATTACTAAATTAAATGCAAGTAGATTATAGAACGTGGAAATTTCATCCGAGGCAAACGAAAATACTGATTAATATAGTTTACAAACTAGTTATCGTTAAAAATAAAACCCCTCGGGTAATATAATCCCACTGCACTTACATAACTAATCAATTTGCTTGAGCTGGTGCTGTTCCAGACCACAGGCAGTCAGATGAAAATAAGATTTCATAACATTATTAATATCTACCTTTGTGAAGGTGTCTAATGGACTAAAAATATTTGCAGCAGGTGCACATCTTTATATGAAATTGCCTTTATCTATTTATATCTTTCATTAGCAGAATCTTAAATCTAACAAACAGAAATGTAACCAGAAATAATGTCATGGGCGTTGGTACTGAATGAATTCTAAAATTACGGAGTTAAGAGTTTGTGGTTATAATTATAGGGGAAATACCTTGACTTCCTGTTGTGTTTATTTTCCGAATATTTTATGAAATGTTAAAAGCGTTGGTGACGATATCTTCAATCTGTAACAATCAGGCGAGCTTCTTGATTGCTGTTCTAAATTATACAAACTCCTACGTTTGTTTTGTATAAAATGATTAGGCGATTTTGTGATGACAAGCAACAAAGAGCATAGACAGTCGTGAATTATAGGTTTGTCTTGTGCACCATCTCGAAGCGGCGCGCCAAGTATTTAAGTAGCGAGCAAAAAGTGTAAAATAAATGAAGTAAAAGGGCAGATACATCAGCTTAATAATAAAGGAAATGAGGCACATTCATCTATCAGCGAAGACTGAAATAGCTCAAGAAGCATCTGCTACTTCAGGGACATCACTTATGGTTTCTTGTATACATTATCAGCTCTAAGAATATTGCCCGCGCCATACGAGTGCTGAACTGGTAAACGCTACAAATAACAATAACAATCATTGTGCGAGGATCTGTTACTATAACATACGCTTATTTATTGCTGCGATTCTTTACTTGTCTATTGTATCTTGGAATTCTCTGGGCATGATTTGTTTAGGCCGAGTGTTCAACTTTATCGACCAACTTGAGGAAACGCATGCAATTTTATGCATACTTGTTATTTTATACAAGGTGTAACGGAATGATGGCCTAACGTATTCTACTCTTCAAATTAATGATAAAATGTTTATAATTCGTTTGGAAACGATTCCTACAACAGAAATGTAAAAAATGATAGTGTGAAATAGCTTCTTGAATATTTCTTAATAGCTGTATGTTTTGATTATTTGTTAGAATAATAAGTGACATTAGTTTAACTAGATTTACAATTATTTTTTAAATCTTTCATTATGCATAATTACACGAATGCGGCAACTTTAATGCAAACCGTATCCAGTACGGCAATGAACAGCTAAATGTACTTTTGTAGACATCTATTGTCGTCTTGGAGAAACGGGATTCTCTGTTAAATTTTCTGCAGATTTTGGTGTCAACCGAACAGTCTGCAATATTGCCGTAGAACATGTTCTTGCGATAATTGGGACTAAAACTAGTAGTAGTACAAGACGCATTACTGTTGCTGATGTTTGGAATATGTTGTATTGTTACGTTGTTGTGGCGTATAAAAACTACTGAATTTTAAATTTAAATACGGTTGCAGCGCTTCTGCGTTTCATTTATGCCGTTCCTGGGTAAACAAACAGCGGATGCGATCAGGACTCACTGGCGTCGACAGCAAAACTCAGGCTTACTGATCTGTCAATAAATATTGAGCAGTTGTACTCACCGGGGGTCCTCCAGCTTCCTATCCCAGGATACTGAAGCTCGTCTGCCGGCTAGTTGCTGTGGCAGCAGCCACTCTTAATCATAGATTAATTAATTATCCTCTGGTACACCAATCCTCCTGAGGGATCTAGGCAATTGGACTATGTCCAGCCAGTCTCTCTGTTATTCACAGGAGGCGTGGGGGGTGGACCTACCCCCACAGTCCCACATGCGAAGAGGAAAGTATAATTAGTGTCCAATCCCCCGCGTAAAAGTCAGTCGATGCCATCCTGGCATTGATGTTACATTCATAATAATAATAATAATTCGACATAGGGGCATTTTCGATGCCATCTCTGCCAACTTACTACCTCCCTAATGATTGCTTGGTAAATAATGATTAGCCATGCCACACACATTATATACTTATATTTACCATGTTCCTGTTACCAACAACTACTTACATAGACACACCAGTCTTGTATAATAACAATAATAGAATCCAGTGCTTGTAAATCATATATATTATATAATATCAAGTAGGTAATAGGTAACAATTTGGGTAAACACATTTAACACCTCATGGGCTATAACTCATAACCTAACCAGCTACACCACTGCTTATATTAGTTAATATTGCCATTGCAATCCATATTTATATAAACACATAAGCGTAACACAAATTCGCACCTTATTTCAGTTTAGAGGATAATCGCATCGCAATCAGTTAGTAGGTTCTCAAACGCTATTAATTAGTTATTACGCCAAAGATATGCAAGCTTACGCCTAGCTACCAATAACACTGATTTTTGTAGACTGCCGTTGCCTTCTTAACACTTCGTTATCCCTTGTTTATCCCTTATATTCCAAGAAACTCTTGCCGGTCCGGCCGTTCAAACCTTTATAATTCATTCCTGGATGTTATTAAGAGCCTACAGAAGCTACGTATAAGTATTTCTACAAATATTTATTTTTTTGAGCCTATATTTAGGTAATATTCATAGTAGACAAAAACCACCTTCTAACAGTAAAGGGATTGTATTTTTGTCGATGGTTTTTGGAGCAATGCAACCACACTAATTTTCATATTTTGTTTTCTCACTCATTCACACTACCGCCCCCCCTCCGGAACTGCTTTCGCATTACTTCAGGGGGATGCGGGCGTCCCTTACATACTAAACATTCATGCAACATGCACCCTAAACTTAACTAAGAGAAATGCGGTCGCTCCAACTGAGATTCGAACACCCCAGCGGATCGACTGCATTTCACTGTGGCCTCGAGAGGCAAGGCGTTGCCTCACTAGACCACCGAGGCCCATACTAATTTTCATATTAGCGTCCTTTTTACTGACGAGTCAACTTTTTTAAGAAATGCTTCAATCATCAACGGACTGACACTAATCGACATCTAGTAACACCTTCCAGGCATCAACTAATATTTTCCTGTACTGTTTGAGCCGGTGTTACTCATAATTACTGGATTGAATTATTGTTTCTGCCGCCGGCATTTAATGGTCAAAATTATAGACAATTTCTGGAAGAAGAACAGCATTGCTGGAAGAAGTCCCTTTGCAAACGCGCCGTATTTATAGTTTATGCATAATGGGGTTCTTGCAAATTTTTGTCTTCCTGTACGAGATTGTTTGAACATCAATTATCCTAATCGTTAGATTGGTAGATAGGACCTCTTGCATGACCTCCACGCTCCCCCGACTGTAATCCACACGACTGTTTCTTATGGAGACACTGAAAAAATATTACTGACGAAACTCCAACTGGAAATATACAAGAGATAGCATAGTGCGTGATTTTTAATTGATTAGCAATACGCTTGCAATGAATTATATAAAACGCCGTGAGGCATGATATAAATGACAGATTCTAATTTCTATTAATTATTAGTATTAATTATCAATTAATGCGTTAAATTTTGGTATTCGTTATTATTTGATTTACAAGTAACCATAAATTTTTCAAAAAGCATTTTCGGACAATGTTTTTATGATTTTTTACCTTTAGTTAGAAAAGTAGAATACGCCCCTGATGTTTCTTCATTCTGTTACACTCTGTATAGTGAAAATTATCTGGTGTGAGTATGTTTGAAATATATGTAATTTATTGAATAAAGTATACTACTTCTGAATATCTACATACATTTAAAAAGACGTGCTACATAAACATAATGACGTCGCTTGGGCAAACCGGAATACGTCACCAATATTGAGTGTGAAGTATGCAACGAAAAGTTCAACTTCATATCGAAGAAGAGTCTGCAAAAATATACTAATAGTGTTTTATATATTATATTTTCGTTAGCTGTCCATATACAGGGTGATTCCAAATTATAATGCAAACCTCTGGTAGGATTTAGAACACAAAAATTGATAATTTGTTTTATTAATTTAGTATTATAACTAGAAAGTACTAAAGGCCTAAGGGTCACCATACGTTTAATTACTGACAACAGAGCGAGAAACATGTGAGTTATTTTCTTGTACGTTATACGCTCGCAATATATATTTATATTATACAGAGTGTCCCAAAACTGAGTACCATATTAGATACAGTAGATATACTAAGCCGAATAAAGACCGTCTGTCTAATAAACCCAAAGTCGTAAAATCATCATTTTTGATATACAGGATGTTAAAATTCTTTCGTTATTACGAAAATTTCATATCTGTTAATATACAAATTTGTAGACGGCTGTCACTAACGAGTATCTAATATTTTATAAAATGTTGCTGCAATATGCCCACCAAGGGCGTAGTTACGGGATGGGTCGGGGATCTTTTTCATAAAATGTACGTTACACTATTGACTAAAATCCAAAAGTTTGTATATTTGACTTTTCAAACGTTTTTGTTTAATTTTCTATAGTAATATTGGATTTGGGATATAGAAGAAATTCCTTAATTAAAATTCTGATGTTCAAGGTTGTACACAATTGTAAATAACTAATTTTAATTTTCTGCATCACATTATAAGAAAATTGGTTAAGTGATTATGAAGTTGTCAGTTTTTCGAAAGAAATATTAAATTTCGTTGTTGAAAAATAAAAAATGCTGGTCGAATCACCATTTGTAAGTTTGTTTTAACATTTTCATTTTTTACAACGTATTAATTTATCAGAAGAATAATAATTATTTTTACCTATAACTGAGTAGGAGTAGGTTATAACATTCCGATGAAGAAATGCCTGAAAATGCTTTGACAAAGAAATATATAAGCCGGTAAGTTAGGAGCTCTTATTTAATGTTTTTTTTTTCGCTATCATATTGGACATGGTGCACCAGTTGCATGGCCTCCCAGGTCACCCGACCTAACCCCGTTCGAGGGATCACGCGAAAAATATTGTATATGAGTAAATGGTTCAAATTGTTTATTTAAAATGTGTTCACACGTATCTAAAACATTCCAACACTATTTAAAAATATATAACAATCATTAACCCGACGAAGAGGGCTCGTATTCTCGCTAAATGAGGGAATTTTGTACATCTATTCTCACATGTGCTTTGTTAGTATTAGCCTTATAATTTAATAAATATACATTTCAGACATATTTTTATTAGAACCTTTTTAACTTACTTGATCCTCCTATGATGCTCACATGTTTGAAAAATACGTTATGTGTGTGGGTGTGTATATTTATACAGGGTTGGGATAAAGTATGGAACCAAGTAAATATCTTTTAAACGAAAAGAACGATATTTATGAAAATTTGCAGGCAAGTGCAATGGAACAAAATGCATCTGATGTAAATTTTTTTGTTAATAATATACTTCCGGTTTAGCCGGAAATGCCATCAACTTCTTTAATTTAAATGGGACACCCTATATATTTTTACAGATTTTGAAAGAGCTTGTTATTTTGAATTCATACATACTGAGTTTAGTGTAAAAAAATTTGTAAAAACGAGGAATAACTCACTGTTAGTTGTACAATAGGTGTACATTTCATTATTTTAGAATAATGAGAAACAAAATTACTTCAAATGTTCAAAATGCTCGCCGTTTACTTGCTGACAATATGCCATCCTATTAACAAATTCTTGAGTCACTCTTTCCAAGACTTCTCCACGTATTAGTTCACATTCATCAATAATTCTTTGTCTCAATTCCTGTAAGTTTGTTGGTCGTCTAACGTAAACACGTGATTTTAGATAACCCCAAAGAAAAAAAATCTAACGGGCTAAGATCCGGAGAACGAGCAGGCCACTCTATGAATCCTCTACGTCCAATCCATCGATTTGGAAAATTCGCATCCAGAAAATCCCTAACCCGTCTATCATAGTGGGGAGGTGCTCCATCTTGTTGAAACCAAACATTTTGTGGTAATTGCCCATTCTGTTGAAGTGCAGGAATAATTTCGTTATTTAGTAGATCCAAATACTTGTCACCATTCAAGTTTCCGTCGATAAAAAATGGGCCTATAAGCCTATTTTCGACAATTCCCATCCAAACATTTAACTTCTGTGGATGCTGGGTATGTGCTTCATGAATCCAATGAGGATTGTCATTTGACCAATACCTTGAGTTATGGCGATTAACTGTTCCATTTAAACAAAAAGTTGCCTCATCGGAAAAAACTATGTTAGAAGCAAAATTTTCGTCGACATTACAGATGTCCATTAGCCGTTCGCAAAATTCCAGCCGTGTCGGTCAAAATCATCGTCTGACAATTCTTGAACCAACTGTACCTTATACGGATGATACTTTTCACTTTTTAATATCTTTCCTACAGAACGTCGACTGATACCATGGTTTAGTGCCAAATTTGTGGTGGAAGTTTGAGGTGATTCTTCTAAATCGATTGCAATATTTTGTTTAACAGTTTCGTTCGTTGCAGTCCGCGGTCTTCCAGGTTTTAGCAAATTTTGTACCATCCCAGTTGTATTAAAACGTTGTAATGTTTTAGTTACTGTTGAGCGTGATATAGGATTTCTCTCAAATTATTAAAAATATGACACACTTCTTCATGAGTTCTAACACGATCACCATAACCGATCATCATTAAAATTTCAATACGCTCTTTTTCACTTAATTGAACCATTCTAAATTGTAAAATTTAATTCCGTCAATTAGAATTTGACACTTGGAGAACAAAAGACGTACTAAACAGTACTTGTTTATTTATTACTATGCATACAAACAACATCAATTAGTTTATCTAAATAGTTTTTTGCTCAAAAAAAAAACTCAAAGGAGGTTGATTAAAGTGCTATATTCCTCGTTTTTACAAATTTTTTTACACTAAACTCAGTATGTATGAATTCAAAATAACAAGCTCTTTCAAAATCTGTAAAAATATATAGGGTGTCCCATTTAAATTAAAGAAGTTGATGGCATTTCCGGTTAAACCGGAAGTATATTATTAACAAAAAAATTTACATCAGATGCATTTTGTTCCATTGCACTTGCCTGCAAATTTTCATAAATATCGTTCTTTTCGTTTAAAAGATATTTACTTGGTTCCATACTTTATCCCAACCCCGTATTTAATCACGGCTAGTTAAAGATTAAAGCAGTATTTCACAAAATGTAGTCCGCAACCGGGTACTGGTCCGCCAGTATAACATACTGGTCCTCAAACATCCTACTAGGAATATTCTTAAAAGAAACTTAAGATGTTTTTGCAGGAAATAAAATTGTAATAAAATTACAAATACCTAATTATACACAAATAGATTTAAAATACTTTTTTATTGAATCAATATCTATGAGTGCTTATTGTTTTTGGAAGAGCTTCTTCTTTCAGCAAATGACGGAATATTCGAATTTAAAAGAAATGGTTTCAATTGGTTAATTAGAGTTTCCTAGTTATGTTATATTTTTGGATTTTGCAAATAAATTATTATTAATTTTCCAAGGTATTGAGAGAAATATTTCTAATATACAGAAAAAAGCAAAAACAAGTACGCAAACAATTTATATGTGGGAATTTCCGCTTGAAAAGGGGAATTATACGTTTTCCCTAGTTTAACTAAGTAAATTACAAAAAGAGTGTATGCGAAGCTCTGCTGAAATACCAAGGGCGATTACAGAATGCCTTTTGGAATTAACATCGCTCTTTCAAGAATATTTTCTCCTGTTTGACAGCAGAAAAATGTAAATTCGGAATTCATTTACTTTTAATGTGTAACATGCGGAAGAATTATGTTTGAATGAACAGGATATTGATTCTGTTCTTGAAATGTCTTGTAAATACAGCGTTAAAAGCCCGCTTCAATTAGGTCTCATTGATAAATATTTGGATAAACCGTAAAAATCTGAATATACGAAACTTATTGTAAAATCAAGGGTCGATGGGCCATGAAACAAAAATGTAAGTTGGAAAAAGATGTATTATGCTCAAAGTTTAGTTACACTCCTTCACTAAAGGAAGAGGTGACAGTGATTCAGTGGTAAGTCGAAAATTTATGGGGGATGGTAAAAAGTTCCAATAGAATTGCTGAATGAGTTGCACAATTCGAGCCGTTGCGTGCGGTCGGGTGTTATCCTGCAATCCGATTTCAGAGGTCAGCAACTTTCGTCTTTTGTTTTGAATCGTCCTTCTCAACTTTCTTAAGGTCTCGCCACAGACGTCTGTATTAATTGTCGAACCACGTTTCAGGAAATTAACCAAAAAACAGTAGCCATAAGCTTTCGCTTTGCAGCTTCTACTACGTCGCAAGACGCCGTGGCGCCATAAACCGTGACGATTCTTATTATTATTAAATATGTTGAACCCAAGACAAATTTTTGACAACTACTGTCAATGTTTACCTTGATGGTAATATTATAGATTACTTGTACTTTCGTATCAAATTCCTGTTAAAGTAAAATAAATGAAAAGCCGTTTTGTGTGGCTTATATGATAGTCCAAATACGACTCAAGTAGTTTACCTGCAATTTAAGACGTATGATTTTAATAAGGAGTAGTGCCCGACCGAACGCTGTTGCTCGCAAGGCGCAACTCATTGAGCAAAGCAATTGGGAAATGTTTAAGCATTCCTCATATAGTTCCAACTCAGTGCCGACTGACTATCGCCTATTCCTCCCGCGATTATTCTCTCGATTTGGACAACCCCAAAACGACGGTACGGAATTGACTTTCATCACAGCCGGCAACCTTTTATAACAGAGGTAGCACTATATGATAGGTGTTTAAATTCGTACGGTGACTATGTAGAGAAATGGTTTAGAGGTGTATCTACGATTTAAACATAATACAGTGGGATCGCCGCATCCGCGGGATCGGACCCGCGGTTTCATATATCCGCTGTTGAATTTTTTCCGTACGTGGGGTTGCTCATTAGTGTGTCAAAGTCCAATATTTGCGTTATTAAAATGAATTTGGATGTTTTTATGCGTTATAAAAATATTTTTAAATGTACAGGGTTACTCGCAATAGCGGAGCATCGTCAAGGTATTATTTTTTAATATTTACATTATACATACATTTGCTTAATTATTTTTCTAGTGGAACATTGT
This sequence comes from Limonius californicus, assembly GCA_014611495.1. Lineage (NCBI taxonomy): Eukaryota > Metazoa > Arthropoda > Insecta > Coleoptera > Elateridae > Limonius > Limonius californicus. The sequence goes on along the minus strand of JABXWE010000203.1, from coordinate 7,703 downwards.
ATTTATTATTATATTTTTGATATGCCACGTTAATTCTCAACAATTTTTAAAAATATTGTCTCATACTTAAAATTGATATTTTCGGAGATATTTTTACTTTTCTTTTACAAACCATTGATTATTAAATTTTTTGTTTAATCTAGTAGCCATGATTTTGACATAAAGTAATAACATTTATTGTTAATAACATAGATTGAAATTTTATGTCAATTTAGGTAGGTATTTATTTCTAACAAATGTTCAATGTAACCTCCGTTCTATTCAACACACATGTTCAATGTTTTCAAAAACGACATACAATGTAATTTACTGCTCGCAACGAATCAACGGAAATTGTACCAAAAGCATCTGTTATGCGTTCCTTCATATCCTCTGCAGTAGTTGCAGCGATCTGGTACACTTTGCTTCATATGTGCTCATAGTAAAAAAATCCATTTACGTCAAGTCTAGCGACTTAGGGGCCAGTTTATGTAACCACCGGGATGTATACACCTATTCCGGAATTATTGATTCAAGAACCGTCGAGTCACTAGTCTGTGGTGGAGCACCGTCATGCTGAACCACATATTTTTCATTAGATTTAGAGCGTCATTTTTCAGGAGTTAAGACAAACTATTTTGCAAGAATACAAAATACTGTGCATCATTCTGATGTTTATTAAAAAATGAGGCTCAGTCACAAAATCGCCCACAATATCTTTTCAAACATTTACTGTTATTATCCATCAACTTACAATTCTTGGGTTGTCTATTGCATAATGATGAGTAGGTGTGGGTTACCATTTTGGTGAAGGTCGACTCGTCAGTGAACAATAATTTTGCAAAAAGTTATAAGTGCAGTTTCCATGTCCAATCTCTACTCACGTTGTGTCAAAATACATTAGATAGAAATAAAAAGTTTAATAATTCGATGGTTTGTAACGCAAAAGTAAAAATATCTCCGATAATATCGATTTTAAGTATAGGACAATATTCATAAACACTGGGGAGAATTAACGTGCCAATTCAAAAATACAAATAATATACAAGGTGTTTGCATAGGTAACATTGAGAAAAATCTCTTTGAAATAAATGTTTAAAAACACAATAATAAAATTAATTTTTGATGTATCTTTTTAGTACTTGTCTACATATCTACGAAATATGAATTTTTAATTTATCGTAATACTGCCGCATTAAATTAATTTGTTAAACTTTGTGCTGGCCACAATTTTTACTTTTTTTATATAAACTCGGCAGCGCCTCACCCATAAAATATAGATAAAAAATAGATAGGAGATGGGTAGGTAAACAATTCTACGCTGAAATAAAAAATGTATAAATACACAGGGTGTTCTGTTTAAAAAGAATACCTTGAAGATGCTCCACTATTGTGAGTCATCCTGTAAATTTAAAAATATTTTTATAATGTGTGCCTTATGGGGCTATATCATTTAAAAAAAATAGAAACTTCCAAATCATTTTGGATTTAATAATGCCAATACTGGACTTTGATGCACTAAAGAGCAATCCAATGTAGTACCTACATTATGTGACCGCATCACCAAAAACTAGAATAAATGTAGGTACAGACATGTGTGGTAGTAACTCAGTTGGTAGAGCGCTCGTTTTCTGAGTAAAACGTCGATTCTGGCTTGGGTTCGAAACCTAAGCAGAACTATGCAGATTTATAAAAATCTTGTCCGCAACCCACCACACACAATTTCTCAATACGACTTGCAACCGTGGGATCTTAATGCTAAAAACCTTCTCTGCAATTTCTGTCGTTCGGATTCGACGTTAAACTGTAGGTCCCCGGTGTTTCTACCTCAACGCAGAGGAGAAACACGTGGCAGAGAAGAGGCCGATGTCCAGCAGTGGGACGAAAAGGCTATCAAGGAAATGGCAGACATTACATACTGTGTTATAAATACATTTTATTAACATTCTTATAAGCGTTCTTCTACTTACATACCATTATTACATTCCCAAATTAAATTTGGAACACAATCCGCGGAAAGGCCTGAAACCAATCACCCACGGATATGACGGTTCCATTTTACATTTTAGTTTAATGTTCGATCGACCCCTAATTTCCGAATACGCCTCGTACATGTTTTGTATGAAACCTTTCCAAACCAACTGGATGTGTAAGTTATTGCATGTGTCGGTATTGAACAAATATTATTAAAGGATATTTTTGTAGTTCTTTCCGCTATGCAAGCGGGAGCATTTTATTTGGAAATCAGTTTACGTGATTTAGCTCCCCGATTACGGTCCCTTTGTTCTCAAAAGATCATCTAAGATAGTTTGTGCGCAACACAGAGAAGTAAAACTTAGAGTAACGTAAACTTAATATAAACAACATGCAATAACACGAAGTGGGTTTCGTTTGGCTAAACAAACGTTTTCCTTTTATCGAAAATTGAAGCACATATTTCTTAAAATAAAAGATATTTTCTTTGGAGAAAAGTCAACATTGGCTCTTGAGTCTTAGGCGAATGGTTTATATTCAGGTTTACTTTTGGTCGATGCCTTGCGATATCTTGAGGGCGGGCTATGCAACAGCAACAGAACTGTACGCTTTTATAAACAAATTTATTTGCCTGAAATTTGTCACAGAAGAGAATTTCTGTCTAGAACAATATTTGTATCTTCCTAGAAAAATTTTTATGAAATCTAATATAAAGTTATTGGATATTTTTGAAGCGAAACCTGTACTTAAACCTACCGCTAAGTCCTAGAAATGTATTCGAGGGTCGATTTTCCTCTTTTTATGATCATTCAGTCCAAAAAATATATTTTTGTATTATTCCATTTAATAAAGAGAACGCAAGCAGCCCACAATGGTTGAAATTCGGTAAAATACAAAGCTTGTGTATGCTGTTTTCGTGATAATCCCGAAACTGAAAGAAAGGATCTTTTTTATAAAAGAATAATGCAGTGTGCAGCGTGGAGAAAATCTGAAAAAACTGGCAATAATTCCAGCGCTGAACACGTAATTTAGTGTTATTGGACAATAGAAGTTGGTCAAATGTGAATGTTTGTAACCGGAGTTGGAACTACGCGAAGAGTTTAACTATTATTGGTCGTCGAAGCGATGCTTTCTTACAGTTTTAATCAAAACTTGCAGGAAAACTCGTATTCCGAATCCATTCAATAACTATTGGTATTGACGGCCAAAAAGGGACGAGAAAAACTGCAAAAAGTTGTAATAAACGAATGCAAACGGGTGCGCCTTAATGTAGCTCCCAAAAAGTTTAATTTCCTGTTTAATTTCTCAAGATTTCATATTTACGAAATGTTAATTTAAAATGATGAAAGTCAAGCCGAAAGAAAGAGAATTTTTAAAGTTTACTCTTGCGAGGAAATCCGTCTTGATTCTGGATGCGTTTAATTAAAGACAACAACTGAGCTGTGCATTAACGCCGAACACTAAAACGGAATAATGGATATTCAAGCTTTTCACTATTAAAATTTCCATAAATAAATAAAGGAAAGCGAAAGCTCGCTTTGTAAACTGAAAACGACAAGGAACAGTTTAAAATTATACCGAACATCAGCATCAACACTTTATACGTTCCGACGTAGCTTTACATAAAAAACAAAATAAACAAAATTGACATAATGAGAAAGTATGAAAGCATTCCATTTCCGCTAAAAGTGCTGAAAATAAATACACAGTCATCAATTGGTTGAGAGAATCGGATGAATACAAACATTGTTTGTCGAACAACTTAAAATTTCTTCCTATTAACGGGAAATGTTTAAATTGTCACTGTCTAAATTTTGTAGAAAATTTATTAATAAATTGCCTTCACTTAATACCTACTAAAGGGACGTAGCTGGTTTACTGTAATGATCTGCGCATTGAAATTGGCATTTACTGTTATATACGGCAGATCAACAGTAATTCTACTAGGATTTGCCCTGATTGTCTATTATTGAGGAATTGAGTTCTGTTAACAGGTTCAACATTAATTTATACACCATTGTGCTCAGTTTTGAATAATGTAACCGCTACAGAGCGGAGGCTGTTTTCATGTAATTAGTTTTACTAATTTACCTTACTACAACTTCGAAAAAGGATTTAAAAGTTTTCTTTACGTTGATGTGGAGTTCACGATACAAAAATTAATTGATGATATAAATCAAATGGTAGATTGTAAGTAGTAATTAATGAATAAATATAGGAAACATGAATTAGTAATCAAAAAAGCAAGCAAGAATTTGATAAATATATACAACTTATACCCACAGATAATGGGTAATAACAAAATACCAGTAAGCCAAAATAAATAGAAGAATACGTGGAAGAAAATTATCAAAGAAGACAAATTGTCTACCAAAAATATTTAAAAGAAATGACAAGAAAGGAAAAAAACATAGATTGAACAAAACTGGAAGAACTAGGACAGAAACAAGTAAAATCAAGCATTGTTAAAAGGAATCATGTGGCGTTTTTTTAAACTAAAATACCCGCTGGAGGATATCTCTAATATTACAATCTGGTTTAAAGACCAGTGAGTCTCTCTCTTACTCTGTCCTATATTAACTACATGAAACCTTAAACTAAGGTCTTACTAGTCTACCTTAGTGTCTGGTAATGTAATTACACTTTGGAAATAACTTGTACACTGTTACACAATACTCTGCTTTTCACTAATATAATCACTGAGCTAACTCAATTATTTTATATTTCAAGGTAAGCTCTTCTCTTTTCTTTTTCACATGGACTTTCCAGCGTAGTCTTGTTTCGAAACTCTGATGGGTAGATATTGTTTCTGTTGGTTAGTGAAGTTGATATTCACAGACTTACTTTTATTTAGCTTGATGCGTTAAGTTTTAGTCTAATTATTAATTCTATCAGTAGAGGTTTGAAACTTCTCGAAAGCTTCTTCATAACTTTTTCCAACGGCAATAACTGGCGTATCATCAGCAAATGTTGCTACTTTTTCATGTTCCAAGTCAGGGATGTCACTCTTGTATAGTAGATAAAGTAGTGGGCCCAGTACTTCCTTGCGGCACTCCTCCATTAATCTCCTTTATTTTAGAATAAGCCTCTTCCTGCTTAATTCTAAAGTGTCTCTCTGACAAATAGGATTTTAAAAGTTGAGAATTTTGTCGGGGCAGGAAAAAGTCCAGTTTGTAAAGCAAGTCGTCGTACCAAACCTTGTCGAAGGCCTGGGTAACGCCAAGGAAAATGGTGGAGCAAACTTTTCTTTCTTCTGGTAATTTTTCCATTATATCAGTAATTCTGTGTACCTGGTCTATTGTGGAATGGCTTTCTCTAAAAAAATTAGTGGAAACCAAAATTAAAGAAACCAAAATATATGGAAACTGTGCGGAATGAAATTAGATTAGAAAAAAAGGGCTAAGAAGATGCGACATGTAATAGAAGAAAGTACAGATGAGGAGAATGCATCGGCAAGGAAGAATTAAATTACAAAGAACATTTAGAAAAGGAAACAAAACACAAGAAATCATTGTCCGATAACAAAATCTTAGAAGAAGCACAACACAACAGAATGAAAAAATGAAAGAGTATCTGTAATTTACCAGTAGACCTGAACTTGTTACGAGGTAGAATCAGAAATTCCCGGAATTGCCCTAGTCTTCGTATACGATGAGATATGGCAGCCGCGATGCACCGGTGGGTACGTGGTAACTTCACATAGCTTCGTTGATATAGTTGGCTTACAGTAATGTCGCTCAGATGGAAGTAACAGGCTTCAAATTGTAGACGTGTTCCATGCGTTTGACGGAACATCAAGTTCATGTGTACCCAGTAAGTGTACGGGGATATTGCTCTGAAGAAATCCGTTGTGTACGCCTGCTTCAAGCGGGAGAGGAGTCGGTTGAAGGAAACGAAGACATGGTGCACCATGAATTCGTACCACTGGGACAAACGGCTAACACTAGAACCAGCAGAAGCAGTTAAAAAAAGCATCTGTTTTGTTCAAATTTGTTGTTACACTGATGCAACGGTATACTGTTTGCATTATGTATGTAAGCAAAGGACTATCTCCTGAAGAAGCTTTGAAGTACTTGCAAGAGCTAGAGATGTCAGAAAATAACTCCGACCGTAGTTCCATTTCTATTTCAAATTTGGATGATGATTATTATCCTGGTAGCTGTATGATAATGCTAGTGAAACATAATATCGCCCTGAGTGTGATAAAACTAGTGAATTAGCAAATTTTAATGGGAAAGGCGGTGAACTGTGTCAGTTACCAAATATTTTATTTTCACCGTCTTCGAGTTCGTCAATTCTTGCATATGCATCACATCCAAACAAATCTTTATGCTCGTTATTCCCAAACTCTCTTAAGTTGGTTTCGCGATGCAGAAGAAATGAAACCAAAAATATTAGCCAAGCTGACGAACAAAAGAGATAATGTACGACTTCTGTGGAAGTGTAAAGCGAACAAATTGCAAGTAATGGGACATTTTGGGATACTATTAAAGCTTGTGTTCATCCTCCAGGAAGAAGGGCCAAAAGAACTGTGCTTGGACAATCGCCTATGCATATGCTATACAGATAACCAATAATGACTTCATTAGCAGTTTTTGGCACTTATTTATAAATAAACCCATGCTGAAGTTTATAAAGGATTGCACTGAAGAAGAAGCGCATAGAAAAATGGAAAATGATGAATAGAGCGTTTCCCTGCAAGAATTAGATGCGTTTCTTCATATTTTATACGCTCGTGGAGCTTATGCAGCTCGAAATCTAGAAGTTGATACCTTGTGGTCCAAAACTTGGGGCCCTTCATTTTTTCAAGAGTCGATGGTCCGAAGATTTCGATAAATCATGAGATATCTTAGATTTAATAAAAATTCGACTGAAAAAGTATGGTTTGGAAGAACATAAATTTGCCTTCCTGTCGGAATTATGGAATAAGTTTATATATATTTTGTAAAATTTGATATACACACCCCCAAAAAGTCTAAGGATATTTTTTTTAGCGAGTAATTTTGGGAAATGAGGGAATAAAAGGGAACAAAATGGTTCTTAATGATTTATTTAAATGACAAATAAAGTGAATGAGATCAGTAAAAAAGAAATTGTCGCAAGTAATTTAAGATAAAATGTTATCATTTAACATTTCTTTGTTTATTCAACCAACAGCTAACTTTTAGTACATTGTGTGTCCTCCTCGATTATTAACAAGTGCCCTACACCGTCTCTGCATGCTTAAAATTAGATTATCAAACTCTTCTTGAGAAATGTCCTTCCAAGCTTGCTGAAGAGCAGCGAAGAGTTCCCTTTGGTTGTTGTGGACAACGCCATCCCGCAGAATCCTTCTTTGAAGCATGTCCCATGCGTGCTCAATGGGATTCATGTCAGGGCTCTGCGGGGTCCAAGGTAAAACCGTTATATTGTGCTCTTGGAGAAAATTTCTAACAAGCCCCGCCGTATGGGGGCGGGCATTATCATGTTGGAGGATGAAGTTTTCTCCCGCTTCGGCTGCAAACGGAAGGACAAACATTTCCAGTATCTGATCACGATATCGAACTGCGTTCAAACTCCCATCCACCAAAACGAGAGGCGTTCTTCTTCCAATTGCAATACCACCCCATACCATAAGAGTTCCCCCTTTGAATATGTGGACCTCCTGGACGTCTCGGAGTCGATTTTTCGACCAGGTGCCCTCCACACACGAACTCTCCTGGAATCCGGATGGATTCCGAAACGAGACTCGTCTGTGAAAAGCACCTGGC